>JAOUZG010044463.1:4033795-4077948 GCA_026289955.1 Argiope argentata
CTCAGAATGACGGAGACCACACTAAAAGCATTCCTCATTATATATATAATGAGTAGTTACTCTTGCTATTCTAAGCTTCCAAAATCATTGTAAATATTTTTTTAAAAAAATTTGAATCTAAAAAAATGCCATTTTTAATTGATATGATTTCCATCATTTCAGGTCTGAATGCCAATGACATGTGGAAAGAAGGCTCTGGTGACGAGGGTGGTGCATCCCTCAACGGGATGATGCACGGGGGTTCCTCTGGCGGCCGACCCCTCATGAACGGTGCTGCTGCTCAACACGAGAGTTACTCCGTGTCCCCCGTCAGTACAGCTTCCTCTTCCTCATCCCAAAGAAGCCTGCCCCCCACCCCTAAGGAGGAGCAGAGGGGCTGTTCCAGTCCCCCAACTCACGCTCTTTATGGGCACGGGGTCTGCAAGTGGCCTGGATGCGAAACTGTGTGTGATGACTACCAGGCGTTCAAAAAGTGAGCACGTGTTTAAAATATCTTCTCCCCATTCCTACTGTCATTCCTTAAAAGTGAAATAATGAGACTGCGAATGGTTCCATATCTTATCCTGAATAATAATAACAAAGATAAATTAACAAATATAATGATAAATTCATTTCATTATGAAGTGGATGAAAACAGTGGACGAGTTTCAGGAACGGTTATTTAATTATTTTCTAAGTTTTCACATTTTTAAAATACGAACACCAAAATACAACATTCACTTAGAATATAATCTAACAATGGCACTTAAGGAAGATCATGGAAAATATACTTTAATGTTAAAAAGGCAACGCCATCTGTTGTATCAAAAGAGAAGGTAGTAGATATATGTAACCGCTACAAATATAAATTAATAAAGGACACTGCCAATGATTCCATATCTTATTCCATATTTTTATCTTATTCATGGTTCCATATTAATAAAGATAAATTAACAAATGTAAAAATAAATAACTAACAATGGAAATGGCTTTATATCTTATCCTAAATGATATTAATAAAGATAAATTAACGAATGTAATAATACAGATAAATTAACAGACTTCTCTGCGAATGGTTTTTTATCTTCTCTTGCATGATATTAATAAAGATAAATTAACAAATGTTCCAAGTTACCACCTGTTGTTACCAAGGGAGTAGAGATATGTAACCGCTACAAATATAAATTAATAAAGGATATTTTCAATGATTCCATATCTTATTCCATATTTTTATCTTATCTCTGGTTCCATATTAATAAAGATAAACTAGCAAATGTAAAAATAAATTAATAAATGGCACTGAGAATGGCTCTATATCTTATTCTAAATAATATTAATAAAGATAATTTAACGAATGTTATAATAAAGATAAATTAACAGATTCCTATGCGAATGGTTCCGTATCTTCTATTGGATAATATTAATAAAGTTAAATTAACAAATGTTCCAAGTTAACCACTTGTTATTACCACATGTAGAAAATATTTATAAATTTTGTACCGCTTCTGTACTGAACTATATTCCTTTAAGTGAAAATTCAAAAATAAATGAAAGTTTTGTTTTAAATTTTGCAAAATTGCTTTATCTTATTTTTATGATTAAATTAAATTTCATTTCATTTATCTTATTCTTCTGTATTACCGTATTGGTTGGATAAGTTGGAATGATACATGTATTGATGTCTATCGATAGAAATCAATATGTTTTCGAAATAGTTTTTTTTTCCTTTCAATAACTGGATTGACTTTATAAATTGAATTCTTATTTATTTTGTATTACTATAATTTTCTATTGGGATTTTTGTTTTAATAACTTATGCAGGAATGTTCAATGGTTTTGCTATCAAGTCCAACTATCATTTTATTATCATGTCAGAACATGATGTTATTTTGGGAATGAGGTACACGAAAATACGTATGCGAAAAATTGAAATTTTACTATCTGCACGAGCATCTGAAAGAATCAACTTTTAATAACGTGTTGTCCTTTCATTTACAAAAGCTCAGATTAAACAAAATAAGTTAATGAATACAGCAAATAAAACCTAGAAAAATGTCATTTTTAGCACGTGATTATAAGAAATGAAATAAATAGGAAATGTGATATTTTTTAAAAACCATCAATGCGGGACAAAGTTTTTTTAGGATCGTTGGCAATACTAAAGGGACTCATTCCATGAAACGATTAAAATGAATAAAAATGTAATTTAACTCGCACGAGCACGTGGTGCTTGGCCGTTCAAGAAATGCTGTTCTGACATGATACATTGAAATATGCATAGCAGAATTCATTTTGATCTTTTATATTCGTGCCTTGCTTTTTAAAGCTATACATGTTATAATAAAATGCTGTAATAAAACTAATTAGTTATGATAGTTGCGTAATCAGATACTTGTAAAAAAATAAGTGAAAGAGAGTGAGTACTTAAAATAAATTATATGAATTTTGTAATTGCTCAGACTTATATTTAACTGCCCAATTGTAAGTTAGATTTTTCTTCAAGATTAGGCATAATGTTTTGATTAAACATAAGCAGTTTGTAAAACTTCTTTGTCGCTGCACCCAATGTCAAAGAAATGCATACATCACAACGACGTGCTAGGTAAAAAAAAGGGGGTAAGAAAGCATTTAAAGCTTATATATCTTCCTGAGCAATGATATACTGAAAATTAGTCGATAATAGAGCAACTTAATACAAACGATTCTTTTGAACAGTTATTAGACCAGAAAAAAAATTAAGGGAAATTAAATTCTGAGAAACCATGGGAAATACAGGACTTCGCGTAATAAATATCTAAAAATACCTTTGAATCTATTTCACATTTTTTTTTCTTTTAGTATTGGATTCGAACTTCCGTGAGGTGTATTAAATGTTGAAATTTTTAATAGTAAACCTATTTTTATGTGCATGCTATTGCTAATTTACAGTTAACCCTTTCACGTGCAAGGGAAATATTGTTTCCTTCTACAAAAATCGTTATCGGTTGTTCAATTATTATTGAATCGGTATTTTTTTTACTGAATGTCAAAATCAAACGTATGTCCAAGGCGGAAGATGTGTTCCTGAACGAATATAGAAAACGTATAGAAAATAGGACGCATAATAAATGTGTTATGAGCGATGTCCACTTGTGCTTGAAAAGTAAACGAAATTGTTTCGTAGAATACCATAACTAACTATTCATTTTACTTTTCTGATAATTTTTATTATGTTTTTTGTATTACAAAGCCATAAATAAAATACCGATATAATAAACCTAACTCTTCGTTTATTTACTATTATGGTCCATAGAAAAAAATATTTCCTATGAAATTATAGGAAAATTATGCACCCTGCTTTGTTTTTCTGTTGATATTCTCTTACTTTCCAACCACAATAGCTAAAATATTGTGTTGTATTGGCATATTTAGTCTTGGGCATCTTATGGTCCTGTAATTGTTAAGAGTAAGTTTTAAAGACCACAAATCATGTCTAAAATATTATGACACAATGTTTCAGACTAGAGATTCAAATCTGGTCTAAATTTCTCCATCAAGACGTGTATTTATCTATTTATTTATTTCAAATTTATTTTCAGACACTTAAATCTGGAGCATCAGCTGGACGACCGGAGCACGGCACAAGCCCGCGTCCAGATGCAAGTCGTGTCTCAGCTAGAGCTACAGCTTTCCAAGGAGAAGGAACGCCTCCAGGCCATGATGCAGCACCTCCACATGAAGCCATACGCCAACAATGGCACCGCCAACAGCAGCAACGGTTCGAACCACAATCATCGCAGCTCGCCTTCCAAGACGGAAAACGTAAGGGACTATCTCACTCTCAGCTCTATGTGATTCTCCTGAAATTCTAACCTTCAATCATTTAATGCGTCGTTCGATACCATTTTTCTACTTAGTTAAATGTAAGTTAAATCTGCAATGACCTAAAGGCATTGCAGTTTTGAGGGTTGACAACCCAATTTTCTAAATAGGCAAATTTTACTTTCTCGTATGCGTAATATAGAGAAAGTATGTTGTTGTTGCTCCTTATTGCACTTGCCATGGACAAGCCCTCCCCGCTGATATAGCAGCAGATTTAAGCCGAAAGGAGCGTCTCTTGTTTCTGAAGTAGCTCCAACTAGGGCCTAGAGTACGATTTAGCTACACACTCGCCACATTCGCTTGCATTGCTCCTTTTTACAGGGGAGGGACAGTCCCACCTCTCGCAGATAGCACACAGAAGAACGGCCATGCCCGAACCGGGACTCGAACCAGGGGCTCCCAGAACACGAGGAAGACGCGCTACCTCTGTGCTAGAAAGCCGGCATAGAGAAAGTATAGTAAAAATATTCGAATTCCAGGTTTTGACATATTTTTACGTTATAGAATTCCTGAAGTTCGAAAAAAAAAATTCGAAATTTGTAACAAAGATAACTCAAAAAATGTTTTGAAATTGACGAATAAAATCTCGTATAGATTTTGTACATCAATTTGCTATTGAATTTTGAGCAAAACTGGTCACGGGAAGTCTGTCTGTATACTAGTTAACACTATATCTACAAAATAAAGAGAGCTAGATAGTTAAGATTCAGCACACAGATATAACATCTGTGGTGTAGAGACTTATCAAAGTTTCAGACAAAGTCAACCGCGGGTTTACTGTCTGTCGGTCTGTATTTTCAGAAACATGTGAACGCTATAATTCAAAAACGCATTGACTTAAATATATCAAATTTCACACGGAATATTGTAACTACAAGTGTAGTTTTGTATCCCATGATTGTTTTCTTTATCAGTGGATTAAGTAAAAGAAAATGTTATTAAAGTAAAATTTTTAACATCGAGGTAATGAAACAAAATTTTACAACTCCGCAACACATTCTGATTCTTTTATAGAAACAATCGAAGCGCGTATCATTTTGGATGGCAAATCCTTTGAACAATTATTTTTTAAGTAGGATACTGCAAAGATTTGCTCTTGATACTTCTTCTAATTTGTAATTATCTTATCTTTTATGCTGCATATGATTTGCAACATCATACTCAACAGCGTAATACATGTTAAGGATTAAGTGTTTCAGGACATCCTATATATCTTATTTAGCCATAATTTATTTTATACAGAAGTATAATTAGAAAGAGTGGTAGCAAATTGGATGAAGAATTGAATCCTATAATATTCCAATCAATTACAATGTGTCAATTATCAATATATCAATTATAATTGGTAATAATCTTAAATTATTCAAGTAAATAGGTTATTTGGATAATATATTCGAGACGGTTATTATTTCTAAGTGTTAAACTTTTATAATCTAATAAAGTTACTGAAAGTGTATACACCCTGTTCCTATAAATTTGAATGTGTCAGTTATCAATATATCAATTACAGTATGCAATTATCCCACAATGTTCGAATAAATGGATTATTTGGATAATAGATTCTAGACGGTTATTGTTTCTAAATGTTAAACTTTTATAATCTAATAAAGTTACTGAAAGTGTATACATCCTATTCCAACAAATTTTCATGTGCCAGTTATCAATATATCAATTACAATATGCGATAATCCTACAATATTCAAAGAAACAATCATCAATATACCAATTACAGTATGCAATAATCCTACAATATTCAAAGAAATGGGTTGTTTGGATAGTAGATTCTAATTTAAATATGGTGATTATTTCTATATATGAAAGTTATGTAAACTATTATTATTATTGAATTAGTTATTGAAATTCTCGACACTTTATTCTAATCAATTACAATACGTCAATTTATCAACAACAGCGTCCCATAATCCTACAATATTCAAATAAATAAGTTGGTTATTTGGATTAAAGCTACTGATTTGGATATGATGATTGTTTCTGGATATGAAAATTTTGTGAATTAGTAAAGTTATTGAAAGCGTGTTCACCCTAAAATATGTTTCTAGAGATAACTTTTAAAATGTAATAAAACATTTGTTGTTAAATTACAATATTGATGCATTTATTGATTGAATTGTTAACGGCTGTATTTTATTAACCTACAATACAATAGATGTATTTTACTATTGATGATTTTTAAGGCTTTACTTTTTGCAATTCATTACTAATTTCGACAACTGTTCTCCCAGAACATCATGTCCAGTGTGAAGTCAGGGCCCCCCACGTCCCCACAGATGGCCCTTGTCCCTGCCGTCAGCAGTTCGCCGCCCGCCCTATCCGCCGTCATGACGACTATGTCAAATGCGGGGCCCCTCATGGCTGCCGTCCCCCAGAGATTGGGGCCCCCTCCGCCACTCCACCCGCCCAACCCGAATGCCATGGGGCCTGCCCGCCGAAGGCTGAGCGACAAAAGTTGTCCACCCCTATCTGGTACGTATTCAATTGCTTCCTATATTGAATTCTTTTTAATTATTTAAAATTCTTATAAATTATAAATTACTAATAAAATATTATAAATTATCAAAAATTATAAATTATAAATTAATAAATTAATAATTAAAAATTAATAAATAAATAATTAAAAATTAAAATTAATAAATAAATAATTAAAAATTAAAAATTATAAATAAATAAATATAAATTATTAAATTACTTTATATCTATACTTATTGATTAATAAAATAATTAAAAAACCAAAGGCCATATGAGTTAAATAAATGAATTCCAAATTAATGTAAACAGCTTTAAAAACCTGTTTAGAGAAATGTAAGTACTGTGGTAAAAATATACTTTCTTGTTTTTAATTGTACTTTACCCGAGATTGTAGGGGTTTTGCTTTGTGAAAAAAATTTGAGTGCAGTGATTCTTTTTAAATTTCAGGCCAAAAAAGTGTGAATATTTTTGGATATTGCTGAAGAATCATAATGTATAAATTGTAATTATAAGCGATTGCTCGTCATAAACGTCATGTTTCGTTTCTGATAATTATGTATTGTTGTTGTTCCCCTTGGTCTAGACCCTTAGACCAAGTCCAAAAGATCGTGTCGCACCAAAAGGTCAAAAACACTCTCGCTCTCATCCGACAGTTACCTCACAGAGGCACCGATACAAGAAATAATATGAGAGGGAGAGGCAATAGCCAAGCAAGGGCAAGTAGAAAAGGTTCTCTTAGGACCGTCGAAGAGCAGACTTCTAATGAGGCCAGGCACCGATACAAGAAATAATATGAGAGGGAGAGGCAATAGCCAAGCAAGGACTAGTAGAAAAGGTCCTCTTAGGACCGTCGAAGAGCAGACTTCTAATGAGGCCAGGCACCAGACTTTAACCTGCTCTTCGATGTGGCCAGACCTTAGCCTAGCTAAGGCAGATTGGGCAAGTCTTGAACGGGTGCTCTGCAAAGACAAACCAGGGTGCTCTGCGGTGTACCAATCGGGTTCAGGAGGAATCCTCCAAATTAATAAAACCCCCAAAATACCTATTATCTTCTCAAAATATAATACTACAAAAGATCCTGTTATAAATTTGGCACTGTAAACTTTCTGTTATAAAATATGGTGCTACAAACTTATAAATTATGATACTAAAAGTTATTAGAAACAATGCACAGGCTATACAAATTAAAGTAATGCTGATTTTCTTTCTTGAAATATAATTAATTACATTCACGGTATCAATTATAATACCCCAAAAAGCTATTACCTACTCAAAATATTTGAAAGATTACGCTTTGAGAAATTTTAAAGATTTTCAATTAGTAGCAAAATTTTGTAGTAATGAATTAGAAAAAACATATCGAAAAATTATAAAATTAATTTTGCAATAATATTTAGAGTTCTTTATATCTGCATAAAGAATTTTAATATTATATTATTTAAAGCTTTATTTGAACTACTGCACTGATAGATTATACAGAATATTATCATTCTATATAATAATAATTGTTATAACAATGAATGTTTTTCAAATATATTTTTTGCTGTTAAAATTAAATTTGGAGAGGGGGAGGCTCTAAATTTTCAATTTTTATTTCATTAAAAATCACAGATTATAAAATTATAGAAAAGGAATTCTAATTAGTTAAGATATCTCTTTGTACTTACATTATTGAAATTTGTTATTTGAAAGTTGTTTTTCTTGATTTTCTGATTCGAAATTTAAAAAAAGAAACCAGTGAAAATTAAGAACTTAAAGGACATTTTGACGCTGTTCTAAAATTATTTTTATTCTTGGAATAGTTTATGTATGCTTTATGAACTGTAAAATAAGGTATGATATATATATATTTTAAATAAAGGATTTTTTTTTTACTAGACGTGATTTTTAAAATTAAGATGAATCGTAACTTCTTTTTCTTAAAATATTTTTGAACTGTTTTTTCCTACAATAAATAATTGTTTTCAATTTAATTACATATATTTGTGAATACAAATAAAAAAAATATTTGAAATACAAAATACTAGCGCTATTTAAGATTCTTAAATGCTTCATTTGTATCATGTTCAAACCTCACGATTGGAAAACAATTTCTAGAAGTATTACTGGAGATGGGGGGGGGGTGAGTAAAAAAAGTGCTTCCTAAACGAGTTTGTGGAATTAAAAGCCATAAAAAAGGCATTTTGCTATAAAAAAATAATCACAAAAAAGGAAACGGCAACTGCTGCAGACATTTTAAAGAATGAGAGATGAAAATGGTAAAAAAATAATCATTTTTTTCGTTCATTTTTTTTTGAAGAAAAGTTTCCACAGAACGCAAAATAACACAAAGCAAGTTTATGAACGCGAACAAATTATTAAGAGTGGCTCAGTCGCAGACTGGAATCGAAGGGGGGTATCCCGAAAAGAAAAAAAAATTAGAAAAAAAAGAAAGAAAGAAAGAAAAATCAAAACGCAAATTTTTAAATAAACGACATACCCATTACCTATTTGATCAATCACGCGGATACTGCCTCCGCTACCCTCAACCCCACCCATTCCAGAAAAAAAAAATCTTAAAAATAAAAATAAAAAAATATTTTTTTTTCCGCCCATTGGACGTTTAATAAGCCATCAATGCCAATATGAGCGAAGTTGAAAAATGGTAATGACTTATTATTTACTCAATATTTCATCTTTTAAATTAATCAAAAAAGCGAAAGAAAAATAATAATAGTCGAATGAATGAATGAATGAACGAAGAAAGAAAGAAAAAGGCAACGCCAGCCACTACCACCAAAAAGCCTTATTTAAAACTCGGACTTTTAAAATAATAATAATAATAATCTTTCAAAAAAATCTAGATAGGATAAGGTAGAAAGAAAGAAAAAAAAAATAGTTCCCGAGATCGATAACGTGGAAGCGAAGTGAAGTAACAGAAGTAATGAGTTCCGTAAAACCGCGTCGGTTCGGTCCCAGTCATAAAAACACTAAATAATTTATTGGGGTAGATCAGTGTATTAGAGAACCGCAAGGGAACCCCACCCAGAACCCAAAAATGAGAAGTTGCATATATGTGTGAGGGTATGTGTGCTGGCGTGCATTTATGCATGCATGCCATTAAATCACTTAATGGGGAGCGCGATGCTGGTGATTTATAAGTCATCAATCAGAGCTTTTCGAAATTTATAATAATAATGCATTGTTTGTGCCATGGCCAGATGATAAACTGGGATTTGCTCTCTCTTTTTTTTTTAACTCCCAAACTTATTTTTTCTCTAGATCTCATTTACCTTCTTAGAGAAGAAAGGGGAAAAAATTAAATAATATAATAATAATAATAAAAAACTCGCAGACGATAGATTAATTTTTGAAACTTTAAATCTGTAACTTTCTTTAATAAATAAAATATAGCGTCAGCCTGGAGCGGAACGTAACGATTTTAATGAACTTAATGAATTGATTAAAGGTCTTTTATTATTTTTCATGGGACCCCCCATTCGTTATACTTAACACTTAGAAGAAAACTGAATGGTTTTGTTAAAGAAGTAAGACGAAAAAAATGGAGGGTAGAAAGAAAAAAAAGAAAATTATTGGCGTTTATTATTTTTTCCCCCTTCCTTCTGTTTCAGCACAGTAAAACGGAATGAATATATGATTTAAAGAAGAAAAAAAAATCTTTTTGTATTAATTGAAATCACAAAAACAGTTTTTTTTCTTCTTCTTCTTTTCTGTCTTTTTTTCTTTTTAACTCTAAAGGTTTAAGAAAACGAATTTCCCAAGTCGAATAAAAAAATATAAAAAAAACAAGAAAATAATTTATTTTATTCACGAACTAAATTCAGAGTAATGAAGAAATATGACGATTTTTTTTCTCTAACTTTCCGTAACGTCATTCATTAATCAGAACTTTAAAAGTAAACGGTATTTTTAATAAATTAATTGAGCCTCTCTGTCGGAAGCCCTGTGCTGTGATTCATTTGATTTTTTTTCCACCCCGCTCACGCCTTCCCTTTTCATAAACTTACTCTTTCATAATTTTAAAATAACTCTTCTCAGAAAACAATTGTACCTTTTTTTTTCCACCCCTACGTTTTGGTAAAAACTATTCGCTCAACAATTAACAACTTTTGCGGTTGCCTAATTTACCAAAAGTAAAATGAATTCATCTTCGAAATTTTAAATAAATAATTAAAAGCGGGCTAATTTTGAATACGTCTGAGTTTTTAAGGTATTTTCTCATTTGTTCTTAAGTACTGACTGTGATTGGGCTGACTTATAAAGGCAAACAAGCGGATTGATGAATTGCAGGTGGTTTAGAAATATGCTAATGACTCGGTTTTAATTATTCCAACGTGAGAAAGGAAATAAAATTAATTCTATATATTTTCAAAAGAACATGTAATTTAAAAAAATAATTGGATAGAAAAGTATTTAATTTCATTATTAAACCCTTTAAATACATGTTTCGGTTTATACTGTTGTTATTGTTATTACTAATGGCACTTGCCTTGGACAAGCGCGCTGACGGCCGTCACCGATTTTAAGCCGAATGAGCGTCTCTTGTTTTTGAAGTAGCACCAACTAGAGTCAAGAGTACATCTTAGCTACTTCATGCGTCGCATTCGCTTGCACATCCTCTTTATACAGGGGTACACATTCACTCACCTCACAGATAGAACACAGAAGAACAACCATGCCTTAAACCGGGCTTCGAACCGAGGACCCCCAAAACACGGGGAAGACAGGCTACCCCTATGCCAGGACACCAGCAGCTAGTACTGTTATTCAGATATAAAATATTCCAAAGTGGGATTTCTGTACGATATTCCCACGTTGTGGTTCGATATTCAGAATCATAAACGATGTTGTGAATATTTTTATAGGACATTTTGTTGCAATAGATACACCTTTAGAAACTTGCTTACGTATGTTTAATTTTGTATTGCTTTATTATTTAAATTATTAAAAAAAGATTCACCTTGTTTAAAAAAGAGACTTCTGTTAAAAACACTACATTTTTTATTTGATATAATAGTTAACCCTTAGTAGCCTGATTTACGAAAGTGTTTTATTTTTAATATTACTGCGTTTGCTTGAGGGTCTAGATGAAGGGAAAAATAGCTAAAAAATCACGATATTTATTACATATTTATTTAGAAAAAAAATCAGGTATCAATTTTGATACTTCAAGCATTAACGTCATAAAGAAATCAGATATACCTATGCATGAAATAATGCGAAACATTGATTGGTTTTATTATCGCATAACGACACTTTACACTTTTTACAGAACCAGGAGGTAAGTTTTTAATTTCGTTGGAAAGAATATGATACAACAGTAAAATACGTACAGCCAACCTATAAAAAAATCTAATAGTAATATGAACATTAGGTTTAAAAGATTGGTATCAAAATTGAAACTCTAGGTTATTAAGGGTTAAGAAAATGGTATTACACAATTAATCATTCATCGTTATTTAAAATAAGTTAGTACAAATAGAATACTCCAACCGAGGTGTTGAAATTTGCATATTTTTCATTTAAATTAATGAATTTAAATTTAAAAGAACTGGTGAACTTAAATAAATAATTTATTTCAGGATTGTGCGTCCATCGAAAAATTAACTTTTTACTTTCCCATTTACATATCATATTAAGAAATATTGTAATCATCAAAAAATGTAAAGTCAAAGTTACTTTCAACTATTAATTGAATAGCAAAGTATTTAACATCATTATTAAAATGTTAAATACATATTTCTGCTAGTACTATTATTCAGATATAAAATACCCAATTTATTTAAGATTCTATGTAACTCTGTATTGTTTTTCAATATTACGAATGTTGTAAGATTCCTGAAGATATCATAAAAGTTTTATAATTATAGATACAAGTTAGAGTTTATACAAAACCCAACTTTTTGAAAAATTGGTTTTAGCTGGTTTTCGAATTTTTATGAAAAAAAATCGACTAGGGAAAAATATTTCGTTTAATTTATATAAAATAAAAAAATAAAATCAAGGAAATAAATATATATAAGAAGGTTTACGTATACAAATTATTTACACAAAATAACGGGAACTCAAACAAAAAATTCAAATGATATTTATATTATGTTTTCTAATTTTAATTTCATCTAAGAAAACAGGAGTTTAAAAAAACATAAAATATTCACTGAACGGTGGCGAAGTCTTATTCTTATTTTGGAATCAATATTGCTTAAAATTGGAAAAAAAAAACATTCACTATCTACTGAGCTTGATTTTATAGTTTTCATGGGATCTAATAATAAATCTTAAGTTTTTTATTCTTTTATTCGTTCCCTCAAATAATAAAAAAATCATCTTTAATTGTCTTTGGATTTTCGAGAAATATATGAAATGATTTTTCCATGGCTTATTTTTAAGAAGCATAGGTCTCATTAATTGTTTCTTCGATTTACTCTTCATCAAAATCGGTTTCCACAGAAGAATTTGGAAATATTCTAGACAATATTTCTAATTCGAAACGTTGAAAAATTGAATTTCCTGCCAGTTACATAGAATTAATTGCAGATCAAACAAGTTTCAAATTAATTTTTACTTAATTATAAATTTTTTTTAACCGATTTTCTTAATTTAAAAACTGGTTTTCGAATGTGATAAGTTTACTTTAAGAACTGGTTTTTTAAAAATCCAGTTGGGAAAAAAAACATCAAACCCTAGTACAAATTTCAAAACATTTACTTATGATTATTTTAATTTTATATTGATTACATATCATTTAAAATATTTTTTTTAATTCCTCTTGTTTTGAAAAACACTTCTGTGGGAAAAATATTATTGTCTTTATTTGATATAATGGTTATGAAAATAATATTATGTAATTAATTATTCATCGTTATTTAAAATGAATTAATAAGAATTAAAAAAAACCTAATGAAATGGGAAAATCTGCATTATTTATTTAAGTTAATGAACTATTATCTTGTTTAAGCACTGGGCGTCCATCGGGAAACAAAACTTTTAACTTTCTCATACACGAAATGTATTTAGAAGTATTCTAATCATCAAAAAATTCGAACTCAAGGTTTTGATAAATCTCTTCTGCATTTCAGACATCCTTGAGACCGAAAATCTTATTTTTAGAATGTCTGTCTGTCTCTGAATACGATAACTCAAATGCGCTTAAAATTAGATTGGCGAAAAATGATATATAGCGTTTACTCTAGATTTATAGATTTCTTCGAATTTTCAAACAAAATACATTCCTAGGAAGACTCTCTAACTCACTATCTAAATACATGTGAATATGATTGTCTAAATACATGCGAATGATTGTCTAAATAGATGCGAATATGATTGTCTAAATAAATGCGAATATGATTGTATAAATACATGTAAATATGATTATCTAAATAGATGCGAATATGATTGTATAAATAGATGCGAATGCGATTGTCTAAATACATGTAAATACGATTGTCTAAATACATGCGAATATGATTGTCTAAATACATGCGAATATGATTGTCTAAATAAATGCGAATATGATTGTATAAATAAATGCGAATATGATTGAAATATGATGAAAATCTTCCAAATTGCAAATTGGTTTTCGGAACTCTATTTTATAAATACCGATAAATCTAAAATTAAAATCTAAGCACTTGTGGCATTCAAAGTTTTATATAAGATTCACAATTTTATTTGGCGAGGGAAGACAACCTACGTTAGAAGGTCAGATTATGGCTTTCTGTAACTGGTAAACAATAAAGGAAATTCAAAGGACTTGATTGCAAAATGTACTGTTTTGATTCGTGAAAATATAAGAATACGATAGATAACTTCATAAAACACATTAGGAATATATGATCAACAAGTAATACAAAACAAATAATAATAAAATCAATTCCTAATTAGGTCGACGAATAAAAATTTTATTTTACTCGTTTTTTATGAATAATTACAATCAATGTTATTAATTTATCAAAAAATTATTGATTATCACAAGAATTGAACTCGCATTCTTCACTTTTACGCGAAAAATACCAAAATCCCTCGCATTTTACCGATTGATCTACTTCCTGTTGATTTTAGTTTTCGTTGCGAACTGCTAAAACTCTATTTAAAGTATTAAAAATTAATAAAATTTAATTTATGAGTTAATATTTAAAAAAACTGTTATAACATCAAGTGCCATCTATATCTATACTACTATTATAAATGTGTAAGTTTGGATGGATGGATGATGGGGTTCAATCACGCCAGAACGGCTGAAGGAAATAGGATGAAATTTAGCACAGAGATAGATGATAGTCTACAGAAGAACATAGGCTATTTTTTATTCCGGTTAATTGAGTGGTTAATTTTTTATCAATTAAAAACTAACTTTTCCGCCCAAAAATAAAAAATATTTAAAAAAATCTGAAAACATCTGCCTGAGCTTTTTGAATCGTTTGTTTTTATTTTTCTGTTTCCGGTGTTCTTTTAATATTGTCTTACTATTCTAAAGGAATGTTTATTACATTTTTTTCTTATGCTGTTCTTGTGTTAATATAATTCGTTATTTCCTATTCATTTCTCTTGATTTTTTCTTGCTGTACTTATTTCTTTTGCCTATTTTCAACATTTTCGATTAAATTTTTAAGTGCATTCCGTATTACTGCATTTATTGATATATATTTTTCTTTTTTCCAGTAATTTACTGTAACGGGCATCGAAACCTTGTCCTCTATAAGTTTTAAAAAAATGTATTTGAACTCGATTGGATGAATAAAAAGTATTTTTTTAACGATTGAACATTTTTACAAGATATATAGGAAGAGTGGAAACTAATTGTAGGAATTGAAAAGTGATCAAACAAATCACAGAGTGCTTTACATGGTATACAGTTGCAAAGGTAAATGGCAGTAAAAAGAAATGAACAGGAAGAAAAGGACAGTACTTTTACAACAGCAAATGAAATAAAAAAAATAATTAGCACACAATATTGCCTATATTCTGGCCGGTTGATGACATTAATATAGCGCATTCTTTCTGTTCATCGCCATTCCTGGTACATGATCCATTTCTCAGACATTCCATATTGCATGATTAATTCTGCTGAATCTTTACAATATCTTTCATTAATATATACTTCCATCCTAATTATGTCTCGATAAACACTTTAATTTCCATTCAATTTATCTGGCTGATGAACATAATCCTAATGACATAATCCTTTGAAAGGAAAATAAATAAATAAGCTAATGAAGCGGCAAATGCTGAACTTTTTCCAAGAATTTATAAATAGTTTATTTATTTGGGGGGAAAGGGGGGAATTCAATGCGTTTCTTGTCATTTCTATTCTTGAAACGTATCCAAATATATTTAAAACCAAATTTCAAAGAACCCAGAAGACTATATTTCTCTGCGAGGAGCAAAGTGAAGATCGAAATTATCTAATCGATGAGTCAACTACTTAATGCAAAAATATGGAGAAAAATATTTTATTGGGCAAAAATCCCTCCCTCCTAAATCAAACAAATAAATAATACCGGAAATAATAATATAGAAAATAGCAATAAAACCAAGTTAAAAAAAACTGATAGAAATTAAGAAAAAAATATGAAGCATTTTGCTATGCCGTTAAATACTTTTCTCCCTTCAGACTGATTCATCTCCATGAGTCATTGTTAGGTGGTCGTACGTATAAAAGTATATTCCACGCCTCTTTTGAAGCAGTTACGCCGAATGCTGCAAAAATGTGTACACTTATTCTTGTACACAAGAAAAATAATAAATTACGTTTTTCAATACGCAGAAGTTAATTAAATATTCAATAAATTTTTTTAAAAATCGAAACTTAATTTTTTGCAGCAGATTTTTGCAAAAAATCTGCTGTAAAATTCTTGTGGAATTAAAAATTAAATTTTCCAATAATACATTCTTTAATTGCTTGCAAATGGAATTAATTTTTCAAAATTTAATAAATAATTTAATGGATTCAAGGATTTTTGAGTTAGCTATTTGTGATTTTAAAAAATTGTCTAATTCAACTTATATACCCATTTCATTATTTTTTTTTTGTTTCTAATAGTAAAAAAACCTTTCTACTAGAATAATTTTGCATAAAAATATTTTTTTATTAAAAATAAAAAAAATTGAAATAATTTTTATTCCGTACAATGCGGTTATGATAATTTATATATTTTGTAATCATGCATAAAAAAAAGTTGATAACAGTCATTAAAAAACATTTAACAAATTTATTTAATATGAATTTATACTGAAAAAAAATAGCAATATTAGAATTTGACACAATTCGAAAAGCTTTTTTTAACTCATCAGACAGTCGAAATTCTTGATTCTTCAGGGGGGGGGGGGGGGGCCGTTCAATTCAGCTTTATTGCTTTTTTTTTTTTTTGCTATATTAAATTTGGATCATTTTAACTTGTTTAAATTGCTTTCATTATTACATAGTCTTCGTAGATTGACCTTATTTATAATCATTTTTCACATTCCAATCATTGAAAGGTTTTAGATTGTTAAAATTAATATTTTCTTTATCAAGTGAATCCTTCCTAATTGCGTTTAGTAATTGCGTATTAAAGTTTTATTCAATATTTCATGTATTTTACATATAATATGTGAGAGAAAATATTTGTGGACTGATTTATTTTATTCTAATTTTCTGTTAATTTGATTTAAACATTTAAAAAATACGAAGTTCAGTCCTTAGAAATATTTAGACAATAATTTTTTAGAATATTTATTGGATCTTAGAATATTCGCTTTGAATTTATTCTTATTTTTATAAATAAACTTTGCGCTTAGAATTTAAATTTCACTGAGTAGTAATTATTAAGAAACGATTAATATAGATAAATATGCTATTTGATTAATTAGGTATATCTTTCTTTTGCATCAAAAGTATGGAAACATTTTTCGGTGTATTTTTATATTTCAAACGTGTAGATGGCAGCACAATATAGTAAGTTATAAATTGCCTAATATTTTTGTTAATTCTGGATGGCGGTAAATGCGGTAATGGTAATGGGATTTAATCAATAACTTGACTGTCTCCATGTGAAATTCGTCTCCATGAATTCAAAATTTTAAAAACCGGCGTTTTCATATGTTTGATTATACTTTTCTTTATATGTCTCTTGCACGTTTGCCGTATTAAATTGGCGGTTTAATTCATCTGTTTAATCAGTTTAATGTGTCCATTTGCTATTATATCATTAATTTTTAATGAGAAATTTAACAAAAATGGAAGATGATAATATAAGTGTTTTTGTTTATTACTTTTTAAAGGCTTGGCCGATTGACTTTACTATAGATTAAAATGAAGTTAATAATCATATTAATTATTTATGAAAATTATTTTTCTTTTTTGGAATTGTAATAGAAATTATTTATTTCAAATTTGCATATCTATTATATTAGAGATGTATTATTATTATTATTATATGGTTGTTAAAGGTAGCAAAATGAATAATCTTAGAATTATGTGAAATATATCTAAGATTATTTCACATTATTATTTAGCAATTATTATAAAGTTATGTTTTTAATTATATTTTCATTTTAAATTTATATAACACATTGATGGTTTTCATAACATATAGTATAATAATATTTCCATCCATTTATTTATTTCCAAGTGTTTTTTAAATGTTTCCTCATTTACTATATAAGATGTACAATAGAAATTTGATTTTAAAAAATATATAATTTTAATATAGATGAAAATTATGTTGGTTTTTAAAAAAGGTTTTCCCATTTTTTGTAGCATTTTGAATGTTTAAAAATTGAAAATTTTGCTGAAAAGTATTTTAATTTAAAAATATGAAAATTACTTTTTAAGAAAAAAATTGTAGTGTTTATTAGGCATATAAAAATATACAGAAAGTCTATATTTTTCATATACATGTATATTATAATTCTGTCTTTTTTTACAGTGCTTGACGTTCCTTCTCTACCTGATTCTCCTATAAGGAGAAGAGTCGTTGAAAGAGCTAATTTAGATATCACTGAAGGTATATAATTATTTTATTAGTCCTTTTATATATATATTCCTTATGTACTATTTATTCCTAATATATGATTATTTGGAAATTTCTTTAAATTTCAACAATTTTAATCAATGCATTCTGTGAAGACTGTCTGTCTCGTACAATAATTAAAAAGTTATACTGTAATGTATATTTGATACCTGCAATAAAAATCCTTAATTTTGTTTAAGCTTATTTTATTATTTTTATTAAATAGCTTCAAATTTTAATACTAGAAATGACAAGTATTATTTTAGAATGATATATCCTTTTTTCTTATATAAAAAATTATTTTACCCTTAATTTCATTTATTTTTTAAATTCTGCGATAAATTTTATAGTACTAATGAGATTTTAAGGTTTAAGGTTTCTTCTTCAAAATCATATAACCTGTTGATCATAAATTTCAGAAACAGCTGTCTGTGATTAATCAAGAGTATATTTTCCATTTTAAGGAAGAATGTTATATTGTTAATATTTTCTGTGACAAATGTCTATTAAAATAAAACTTTAATCAAAATTTAATAATACTTTTCTTAAAACTTAATATTTATTAATATTTTTTTAATTAAAGGGTAATTTATTTAAACTCACATTAAATAAATTTCATTAGTATTATTCTAGAATTATATTTGATATTCTAGTGTATTGTTTGAATTGTACAGTTATTTCATTAAACATTAGCTATAAGAATTCATTTTTTTATAAAAGTCATTATATATAAATAGATACATTTGTAATATAGACTTTACTGTATATATTTACAAGTATATATTAAATATTTCATCATAACATTGTTTTCAAATATTCTAACATAATAATATTAGTTGTATGCAAAAACTGATTGTGTATTTATCTTTCAATTTATTTGTAGAAATTCAGAGAAACAGAGAATTTTACAGAAATGCAGATGTCAGGCCACCATTTACATATGCATCTTTGATAAGACAAGTAAGATGATTAAAAAGAACGTTTCTCTATTCTTGAGTCTGATATTATGATTATTAATATATTCAAGTCTGTGAATATTGTCTACTTATTATTATTTGTAATTTGTGGATTATAATATTAAACTTATGTTTAGGAATCAAGATTTCAATGAAAAGTTAATACAACTATTCATTTAAGAAAGAGTTAACCATTTATTTGAATAATTTGTTTCATTTAATGTAGTTTTATTGATGATGCAGCAAGCATGAAAATGAATTTAGGATTCCCAGGTTAGAAAAGTAAATCTGAAGTTCTACTGTTTATAATAGTGAATTTTAATGTATTTAGAACTCACATTTGTTAATAGATATGTCTCAGCATTCTCTCTATGAAAAAAAGAAACAATTTCTATCCATTTTTGTGCAGTATTTATAATGGAATTATTAATTTTATTTCCATGCAACATTATAACTATTTCAGTAGCATTTTGAAAATACACACTTTTGTTTCAAATTGTATGTTTTGAAGTTAACTTTTGATCTCATAAAACAACCAAATATTAGAAAAATAATTTCATTGCCAATTTTTTTAAATACAAGTTTGAAGTCAAATGCATTATTTTTGATTTGCTAATATTTCTCGTCTATATTTGGAAAAGAATTTTTTTTTTTAAATTCTTGTTTATGAGAAATATTACCTAGTTTGGCAAATGTTCTTTTTTTCTGAAAATAAAGATGTGTCATAATTTTTTTTTTTAGTTCTGATAAATTAAACACATTTTCACATATTTGTATTTAATTAAATATTTTATTCATTAATGATTATTTTATGAATAATCATAGTGATATTCTGAAAAGATAATTATAAGATATTATCTATTGTAAGATTTTATTTTACCTTTTATGTTTGCTTTTAATTAGATTTTCCTTTTGTGCCAGTTTGTTAATTGTAGGTCTGTTATGCATTTGAATAAGCAATAAATATGTGCATTGGTTATTCTGGAAAATAACTTGTATTTTTCTCTATTCAGGCTATAATTGAAGCTCCAGAGAAGCAACTCACTTTAAATGAAATATATAATTGGTTTCAAAACACTTTTTGCTACTTCAGACGGAATGCTGCCACATGGAAGGTATTTATTGATAAACTGATTATCGTTTATAAGTGTGCATATAATTTTTTAAGTAATAAATATACTTCCTTATAAAACTATAATTCTTTATTGTGTCACAAATATCAATTTCAATGTTATTTTTTAAAAAATTAATTGAAATATTTCATTCTGTAATTTTTTTTCTTTTGATTTAAAAAAAAATATTTTTTATATATCATTCATAAATTTATCATAGTGCAGACAAGTTTTAAAAAATCAGTTTCTGTTACTTGGGAGTGATATTAACTTATTAATACTTTTTTATGTGTAGAGATATTAATTTAAATGTCAATTTATGTTATTTAATATTCAATTAGGAGATTTAAAATTGCTTTCATTGTTCAGAAACAAGTTATTAAGCAAGAACTTTCAATTCTTATTGAAATAGAACACCATCTCTAATATTCTTAATTTTGTTCTCCAATAATTTATATATTCAGTGTAGGTGAATTAACTTTTGAAGTAATTGTCTTCTGCATGTTTATTACATTGAGTGGGTTACTTTCTGAACTTTCTCTATCTTTACGATCTCTTTGTACTTAATGCAGGCCATGTTAGTAGTTTTTCTGCATAAAGTAATTGTTCTTTTCAGGGAAAATTCCGGAACTCTTCCTTCAAGGTACTTTGCCTGTGATTTTTATTATCCCTTGCTGTTTGTTAGTCAAACTGTATTCATAATTACAAAATTAGAAAACTTTTCTGAATTATCAAATCAAAATTGCATTGAAATGAGATATGTACCTTTAAAAGCTTTCTTTTGTTGTTAAAATTAATTTTTCTATTGATAACTAATTTATTTGAATAAAAAAGAAAGAAAAAGGTTTATAAATATATTATAGCTTAGTTAATTAGTTTAATTGTAAACTAGTGATTAAGAAGAAAATAAAAATACAAACACATATTTTTCATTGATTTTTTTATTGTTTTATTAGAAATGGATTTATAATTATTCTTTATTACGATTGAGCATTTCTGTAAAAATTGATTTAACTTTTGTAAACTGAGAGCTTTAAGAATATTTAATATTTATTGACAGAAGTTTTTGTTTAATATATATGTTTTGATATTTAAGTGTCTTATACACTTTAAGGGATTAGAATTAATTTTACTTTATATTTAAATAATTTGTAAATTAATTAGTCAACATGAGCACAAATCTATTTAATATTTACATAAAAGGTAAGAAATTACTTGTTTTCATGAGAAACTAGATATAAGATGGGAATAAGCTTTTTAAATATTAGAAAATCCATATAATCTATTGAAAGAATAATAAATTTTCAATGTAAGAAAGCTTTTAAAGTGTGATAATTTTATTTTTCTATTTGCATTTTATTTATCTGACTAACTAGACAGGAGAGATTTTTCAAAATTTATTTTTATTTGTTTATCAAAATTTGTGTCAAATTTCTTCTGTTCTTGTCTTCTGTAAATTTTCTTTGAACCACACATTTTAATTCTTTTTATTCCTGATTGGCAAGTGACACACTCAATGATAAAACTGCAGATGTAATTTAAATTTTGAGTTAATAAATTAATGTAGTTATGGACACAGTGACAACTTAAGTTTGGTGTTAATGGTTTACAAGCTAGTCTCTTGTAAGTATCACATTTCTAGCTGATGTCATTGTGACTTAGATTGTAGATACTGTGTTTCTGTTTGATTGCCTAGTGATTGTTAACCTTTCTAGTAGAACAAAAATATTTATTTTTAACCATTATCCCTTTTTATATTAATCAGCTTTTAACTGTTAGTATTTCATTTATTTTTGTGAGAACTTTTAGACATTATTTTTTTACTTTTGAATTGTTTTTATATGCAATAGTTAATATATTCTGCATGCATAAAAATTTAGAATTTTTCTATATTTTATAAAAGTGATGCACAATTTTAATTCTTTTTAAATTTTGAGTTTAAATTAAAATTAGTATATAAAATGTAATTAAATAATCTAACATCAAATCATTAATAAGTAAATATAAATCAAATCTTTCACATGAATAAAATAATATTTCCAAAAATAAAATTGCCAAAGAAGATTTTCTAGATAGATTTTTACCTTGTCTTTGTTAAATCACAAATTACTGTATAGAAAAATTAAATTTATAATAAAAGTTGCTGTATTGGATTTAATTTTTGCTTTTTATCAAATTTTATACTATCTTTATTTAAAAGAATGTGTCGTATTTTGCTGTAGTGTAAGTGGAAGAATATAGTACATCTTCAATTTATTTTTTGTTATCTGTTGTCCATTTTTTAGAAATTTTTTAAAACAAAATTGTAAATTTATTTTTGATTATTTTTTTTATCTTATTAACAAAAAGTTATTTCAAAAGTTAGAAACTTGGTTGATTTTATTTTCAAAATTTTTGTTTAATGATATTAATTGATATTAAAACTTTTTTCTAAGAAAAATATCCATGTGAGATAATGATATTATCATATTAATAATGCATAAAAATTACATTACAAACTATATTTATATATATATATATATATTATTATTTACAAAATAACTTATTCAGTATTTAGATTGTGCATCACTCGTACTAAAGTACATCAGAGTTATAGTATTTTTTATAATATTTTAAATAAAATTGCATTTATGTATCTTCTTTCAAGATAATAAAGAAAAAAAAAGAAAGGACAGAAAAGGAAATAATAAAATATTTGTTGATTTCACTCTAAATTTCAATTTTTTAAAGTAAAAATTGAAATTTAAAATGATTTTTGTTTAACATTTCAAGAAAAGTAAGTCTCTAAGGGAGACTTCGTGTAAGGATTATTAGTTAATATCTGTAGTTTACACATTGTTGAAATGCTGCTCTTAATTATTTAGAATGCAGTACGTCACAACCTAAGTCTTCACAAATGTTTTATGCGGGTTGAAAATGTTAAAGGAGCCGTTTGGACTGTGGATGAACTTGAGTTCTACAAACGGCGTCCTCAACGACTTCAAGAACGAATGTCAGGGTATGTTTTTATGTTGTACATCATTCGTCAAATATTGAACTTACTCATTTTTTTTCTTCTTTTCTCTTTCTCTCCTTCCCTCTTCCTGCCCCCAACATCCTTTTAATCACCCCTCGACTCTCTGTGGTGATGCAACCTGCCCTTAAATGCAACTGTGTTCCCCTTCCTTGCTTAAAAATGTTTTGTTTTGTTTTTTTCATAATGCGTGTGTGTGCGTTAATGTATTGCATCACCTTCTTGTATGCTTTTTATGTATTGTGTTTGCTGGAATGTGTGTTAAAAAAACCCGTCTGCTTTTGTTGCTGTGTTTCGATGTTTCATATTTTTGCACTCTCTCCCCCTTATTTGTTTTCCCTTCTCCTCTATGGCTCCCTTCTCCTTTTCCAAAACCCCTTTTCTGCACAGAATGCAATACGCACCAATCTGTCTCTCCATAAATGCTTTGTTCGGTATGAGGACGACTTTGGGTCATGGTGGCGAGTGGACGACCAGGAGTTTGTGAGGCGACGCCACCTGAGTCGCGGCCGTCCCCGAAAATACCCCGATTCTGACATCCCCTCCTCACAGTAAGCCTGCTGTTCGTTTTTTTCTTACTTTCCTACTTATTTTCTTTGGACATTGGAACTCATTCGCTAACCAAAGCCCACAGTGCCATTGCATGACTGCTTGCATGTTGCCTGCCTCAAAGCTCATGACTGAAATCCATTGTTAAATGTGCTCATGCCCTTTCTCTCACTTTAATGATGTAGACATTTTATCATCATTATTATTATTATCCAAAACAATTTCATGTACTAATTCATATTTGTTTTTTACAGATTGATCTGTGATATTTTATAAAAAAGTATTTGTTTTAAGCTAATAAAAGTGAAATAATATGTTCTTTTGAATTATATATAGAAATGAAATGTTTTTGTTAGTTAAATTGTGTGATAGTATTTTAATATTTTAACGACATTGTGCAATATTGCTGATATTGAACATTTCTATGCTCTTAGAGGATATTTATCTACAAATGATTTGCTATTAAAATATGTATTCAGTATTTTATAATTCCTTTTAAAAGATATTTTCCTTAAAATATTCTTATTTTATCAATAGCATTGTTTATTAATTTATATTCAAAAATTGGTATTCGAAGTTGAGCAAAATTTTTAATTGAATATAGTATCATGTCATATTTGTATAAAATTCAATCATGGTATTTTTTAAATCTTATTGAATTTTTAATGTAACATTTATTGATTATAACAGAAAATATTTGTGTTTTTTAACATTGCAGTTGCTATTTTTTAACACTAGTTTCCCTAGATAATGTTTTTCTTAGTGTCTGCTACTTTGAGCAGAAATGTACTTGTAAAGGTGAAAAATAATCTGCTTCTGTAATGAATTTTATTTCTCATGATTTTCATGCTTTTTCAGGAGTTATTCCAATGCTAATATTAGGCAATAAGTTTTATAGGTCTTTTAGATAACAATTTTTAGAGTTTTAGATTTAGTACTAGAGGCTGTAGTTGAAGCTGAAAACAGCTTTCTGTAGTTTCTGATATAGATGCATCTGTAGAAGTTTTAGAAGTGTTCTGACAAACTTACTTATTATCTTTCAAAATTTCATAGTGAATTTATATTTTACTGATTTTTATACTATGTAAATTTTTTACTTAGTAAAAATGTTTACATTTTGAAAAAAATTATGTGATCGAAATTCTCATGATTATGTTCATTTTGAATTTATCAGAACTTAACTTTTACATCTTAATATCAATATAAGTAGCTAAAAAATCAACAAAAGTAGCACTTGAAAAACTGTTTCAATGATCAGCCTTTAAAATATTTTTCAAAACTGCATAAAATTTCTTCGTAGTAACACTTTTAGAGTGGAATCACTATTCTTAATTCATAATCAATAGCTACAAAAAGTTATTAATTTTTCTTCTTACATTCATTTTTAAAATTTCATATTAAAAGATTTTAACTGTAAAATTTTTATGACAAATGTTTAATCATTATATGCATAATGTATTCTTTGCTGAAGAAATCCATACATTTATACTATTTCCAATGTTAAAAGTAGTTTAAAACATTGCATTGATGCATTTTAGGAAGTATCAACGATTATTCATTCAAAATTTAATTTTAATATAGAATACATTTAAAATTTCTGATTTATTTAAATGTTCTGATCTGACATTTAAATTTTCTGATTTGAAACTTATTTTCCCAATATTATTGATTCAGTTGATCATTAAGTAATTGGGTCTAAGTAATTATTTATATTTTAATACATTTAACTATTATAACGAAGTTTTAAGTTTTATTAAAAATTAATGTCACTCTTTCTAGTCAGAATATTTTTTTAAAAATTAACCAATTAAGCCATACATTTCCTCTTATTTTATATTTAACTCATTTTCATTAAATGTAAACCTATCATCTGATTGCATATGTTTAACTTAAAATTTGCTGTGCAGGGGAAAAATAAATTCACATTAACTAAAAAATTTATTCATAAGTGTTTCATAATTAGAATTTTGGTAATGTATATTTAATATGTTATAATACTGAAATATTTTAGACAACTTTGTTGAAATCCAAATTTTAGCAAAATGATTTGCCTTACATTTTAGTGTCATCAGCTGTCTGCTGTAAAGGAAGTGCATTGAAATGTAAACAGTTTGATTTTGTAGTGATTATATTATTAATAATTGTTTTTTTATGGAAATTCATTGTAATATTTAAATATTTTATTATTCAAGGATATTTTATTAATATTACATCTTTTTACGCAGATTTAACATATATGTGAATTCTAAATTTTATCTAGATTTAGTTTTTATTAATATTAATTTTTCTTCAAGCATAAAAATTATCTTCAAATATGCTCTGCAAAAAATATTTTTAAATGACAGGAAAAAAAGGATATTTAATGATTCCTGTAGTGCAAGCTTATTTTATAAGCTGGAATATCTTTAAATCATTCGATTTAAAATTTAAAATGAAATTCAGTATAAAAATGTATGCTGATATTACATTGTATTGAAATGTAGGTAGTATAAAAACTTGCATATAATACTCCATTATATATTTAGAACTGGTTTCCTATTAGATATTTCAGTTTTTAAATATTCCAGTATGGTTTAGTTGCAAGGTTTTAAAATTATAGGTAATTTTTGTAAAATACTCAATCATTTATTAGTTTTAGAAATAAAAATGAAATATTTTTAATAGTCTATTATCTTTCTAAAAGTTTGTATTGTCTGGAAAAACAGTGAAGATTCTCTTTTTCCAAGAAGGAATTTGAGTGTCCTTTTAAGTAATTCAGGATTTATTTATATGTATTGTTAAGAATATTTTCTTGGTGATTTTACTTTTCATTCATGAATGATAGTAATTAAAAAAGATGTTTTAAAAATTCCATAATAGTATTTATTAATAACATTTTTGTGGTCAGAAACTTTTATTTTGAACAAAGATCTTGCTTTCAGGATATTTTTATAAATGTGATACAAGGTTTTTTTTGTATTCAAATAATTTTGCCACAATGCATTTGAACCCCCTTTTTGCCATTTTAGCAGTCTGCAGATGCCAGCACAGGGTCTTGTCCCACAAGGTGTACCACTCATGCATGGTCAAGGTCGAATGGGTAGTCCTCCCCTGAGACAAAGCCCTGGGCTGTATGGAGATTCTCTCAATGCTTCTTTACAGGTTTGTTTCAGGACAAAGACTTTTTATTTAATTTTATTTTCTGATATTTAACATAAAAAATGATAAATATTGACTTTTAAAATTATGAAGAAATGCTGATTTTGGTTATGTGAATTCCATTTATTCTTATGGAATCATAATATTCTGTGATCTAAATTAATTTTAAGTAACGAATTTGTCATTCATATTATTTTATAAATATATTTGTATTTATTTATTTGGTTATTTATTTTTGTTACCTATACATTTGTAAGATTTTTTTTTTTTTTTTTTGCATAATTTGTAAATACAAAAGTTAGTCAGTTTTGTAAATGAACTGTTTTCCTACATGTTAAATTTTTGGAATTAAAACAATGTGAGAAAATTTCATTTCGATTTTATATATTAAGAAAATAAACAAACCACATATTACTATCCATATTTCCGATACTACTTTGATTTCATTTCATATTGGTATGAATGGAAAAATAACCTACCTGCTAGCTATTTCAGTTAGTATTTTAAAAGAGTAAATACATAAATTCAATACACAAGCCATTAAAGATAGTATTCTGGAGAAAAAATTTATTAATTATTAGGCATTGTTTTATAGCATCAAATAAACTAATAATAATCAAATTGAATGATTTATAATGAAAAATTCAAGTATTTAGGAATAAAAATTAAATTTATCAATGTTGGAGTTTTAATTACTTCAGAAACACAAGTCAGTTTTCAAACATGAATTATGGATTGGAAGAGATTTGAAGGTAATATAGCATGAAATGAAAATCAAATTTTCTAAACATTGAATTAAAAGATAAATAATTTTTAAATAACTTATAGCTATGTTGCCAACTATATATTAATATCCAAAGTAGTATAACAGAAATAAAATATTGCTGCATTAGTTTTACTTTTTAAGTTGAAACATTTTGAGCTTAGGGACAAAAACAAGGGCTGTACTCCACATACTTTTATATCACTAGTATTTGTCATTAGCAATATTCTGATAAAATTAAAAATTTTTATTCTTACAGTAAGTATCGATTTTAAATATAAAATTGTTTCAAGATTTGATTTATTTGGTTATCTTATATTACAATGTATCATAAGATCCCTGAAAATATTGATAATATTATATTCTGACTGTCTACATTTATTTATGTGTTTATCTTATGTTATGATATGACATAGGATCCTTGAAAATATTGATAATACCAGATTCTGACTATATTTATTTTCTTCTAGGCTGCATTGGCTGAAAGTAATTTATCCTTCCTTAATTCATCAGTGGGAGGTAGTGGAGCAGGGCCAAACACTCCAACGTCCACGCCAACCCCTGCTGCCACACCTGACTGTGTCACTTCTCAATCCTGTGGCACATCTGCTCTTAGTGAAGCAGAGCGCTATGTGGTAGAAATGATAACACATGGCATGAACAATTCATCTATGTAAGTCATAACCTAACCATCGCTACTTGCTCAGTTTAAATAATTCTTTAATCAAAGACATTTGAAGCTGGCATTACATAAATATATTCTGGCAGTAGTATAATGAGTTGATGACTGTAATGCTATATCAATCAAAAAATAATTCGAAATTAATTAAAGAATGTTAGATTTTCAAATAAGCCATTAGCAAATAATTGCATTGTTCTTGCATTCCTTAAAAAAACTATAATAGTGTATAAATTTCTATTAGAAAAAAATTATTTAAATATTTATTATTATCATATAGCATGATCTTTTGGTGTCTCCAAAATTTACAGACAAAAAATTTTTTTTACCTGCTTTTACCAATATTGCACTATTATTATGTATGCTTCTTTGACAGCATATGCATTTTTAAAAGGCTGACAAATAACTATGACATCGCAGCTGTTATTTTATTCCTAAATAGGTCGAGCTCCAAAACTTTGTTTGCCAACTAGAAAAAGTGAAAATCAAAAATTAAAAAAATTATATATATATATATATTGAGTGAGAGAAAGACGTGTAGAGAAGTTTCATGGTACTTCAAAATCTGTTTAAATTGGTGTTAATAACTAAATTAAATAAGATGAATAATGACAAAAAATAATGTGTAACTTGAAATTTTTGATCGAAGACTTCATTTTCTTTTTAAAGTTATTCTTTTCTACAAATTTATTTCTTAAAAATGATTGGAAACTAGTGTAAAGATATTAATTTACTAACCCATTCACTTCCAACTATTAAATACCTTGTAATAAGCATGTGAACCTAAATTGTTGGATCTGAGATATATTGAAGTGTGTGCTGCAATTTTAGATTGACATTGACACTTGGGACAAGATGCTCTGAATTTGTCTGTCAATGAATGGGTTAAGACATTTTATTATTTATTTTTCAAGAAGTAGTAGATTTTTTATGCTTTTTTTTCCTCTCCTCAATTAATAAAGTATCAGACTCACTAAATCTTTCTAACTTAATTTTTCAAATATATGCAATATCAAATTTATATCTTCTAGAATAATTATTTATTGTATTTTCTCTTGTTTATAAACTAGTATAAATTAGCAACATCTATTTATAAACTTTGGGGGGGAGGGGGAGTCTTATTTTTTTTATGCAAAATCTAAATATTGGTAATTAGATAGTTTCATTTTTCAAAAAATTGAAATTATTATATTCATTTGCCTTTGTTCATTTTTTTACAAACATATCAAATTTGAATGTGGAATAAAAACTATTTGAAATAAGTGTTATTTGTTAGGAATTTTTCTAATGTGGCATTTAATAAAACCTTCCTATCGTAAATATTCCTATTATTCTCTATTATTGAATTATTCTCTAGTATTGTGCACTGAATCCAAATTTTAATTATATTGATCTTACAATTTAATAAATTTTAAGTTTATAATATTAATTGGACACTTAAATATAAATTAATTATATACTGAGTAGTATTTTTGATCAGATATTCCATTCAGTTATCTATATATTTATTAATGTGTGATAAAATTTGTCTTTACTGATCATGTAATGCCTGATAATTAATTTTTATTTCTAATCCTTTGATTGTAGATGTATATAAGTCTCCTGTTGATAGCCAAACAAATTATTTTTACTTTAGCTGTTTTAAAAACTACTGCGTTTATTAGCCAATCCACTTCTAATTAATTTACATGATATGCATGAGAAATATTCTGGAATATTATCATGTTCTTTTTTTATATCCCTTAAAATCCATAAATTTCTTGATTATTTTATTTATATTAGATCTTTTTAGTTATTTTATTGATAAAAATTATCACTTCAAATTATAATTGAGATGGGTCTTTGTTTCATGTATTTTTTTTTTCTTCTGGAATAACAATATGAGAAGTTTTTTGGAATATAATTATAAAATATTTTGTGTGAACATGTGTTTGATAGAAGTATCTTTTTTTCCAAAATACACTTTAATCTCTCTTTTATATTTTATATCATAATAATTGGAATAAAAATATTTTTAAAAAAACACTTGCATTAATAAATTGGTATTTTTTTTAATATTTAATTTTATTATATCTTACCTTTCAGTTTTTAAATATATTTCGTAACTCATTTATTATAAATGTTATAGACTCAATCACTTTTTTTTTTCTCAAACTCTTAAAAAAATGACATAATTTTGAACTCAATCAAAATTCATTTAAATTATTTGATAAACTTGTGATTGAGTTTCGAAGAACTAAAATGATACATTGATGATTGAAAATACATCAATATGAAGTTTCATAACTCAAACATCTCAGGAAGTGAAAAATTGTTTTCTCCACCACATGAAACTAGCTCAAAAGAAAATTACTAATTTTTTTAATAAGAATATTGTATATTTTTATTATAAACTTAGTATTTTTTTATTTGTTTGTTTAAAACATATCTAAATATTAAACTTGTAATTGTTATTTTATTGATAGAAAGAAAGAAATTTGACAATTTAATTAATCTTGTGGCTATTTCATTTCAGGAATGGTTCAAATATCCACATCAAACAAGAACCTCTCTCTGATGAAACCGGTCACATGTGTCCTCCCGAAATACAGCATCCAAGAGAGGAGGAGGATCGCCACTCTGAGGCCAACTCTGATCCCCAGGGTATGCATGATGAACAAGAGGAAGACATGGAGGAAGCAGAGGACCTCTCCCTTTCCTCCTCTATAAACTCTGAGCCCCAGGCTACAACATGTCCTTAGTACAGTTAGATACAGAAAACTCTCCAAGCCATACATAGTTCAGTGTGCAGTTTACGGACAGCATGAAACCGTGGGGGTGGTTAGTGGAAAAAGAACTGAAAACTTTCAGGTGTTTGTTTGACTCATAGTTATATCCCAGTTGAATAGCTTATTGGATCTTTAAGCAGTGTAGGGTACTATCTTCAAATTGTAATAGCAAATTTTTGTCATGAAGCAAATTTTGCAATGGTATTAGCAGTGCTTCAATATTTGATATAATAGATATTTTTATATATTTTTAATGATAATTATTAGCAGAAATCACTTTGTCTGAATCAGTTAAAATTCATACTTTCCTTTCTGAAAACATTATTTTCTGCATTATTATTTTTTTTAAAACTTTCTTATAGTTTATTTCTGTATGCTTAAATCAAGAAAAAAAAATTAATGTTTCTCTATTGCTTTGCTTCATCAATATTTTGTAACCTTTTTATTGTGATTTCATTGTAACAATGAATCACTCAGATGTATTTAAATTAGATAAATTTTTTTATTTTTCAAAACATATAATTTATATCTAATTTTAGTTTAGATGAAAAAACTTAAATTACCCTCCAATTTTATTTTTGTATTTTTTTTTTCTTACGGCATATATGCCTTAAATCTGCTAAAATGAGTTGGTGGCGACAGACCTGACTTGTTTTCAGTTCCCATTCCCACATACTCCTGTAGGATGTTATCTTGCAGCTGAAAGCAGCTGAGTCAATCTTCCGGCCAAATCGGTTCTCAACTAGATGGGAAAAAAATGCTGTGCTGCAACTACCGTGTAAAGATTACCTCACTCTCATTGCAGTATATACAGATATATACCTCACATTGCAATGATATTGCGCATCCTTCCTTCAGTGCTTGTTCCTGGACGTCACTTCTGTTGAGAAGTGAACACTATTAGAGAGACAGTTCTTTTTTGCATTTTAGATAAAAAGTGATGATAACAATATAAACAAAGTGGAATCGTTATACCAGTTAATAAAAAGTAAAAACAAACAAACAAACTTTTTGAAGTGTGATTTTATAGCTAGATTGATGGCCATTGCCTGCTGTTTTGTCTAGGTGGAGAGCATTGGGTTTTTATAGATGTAAAAAATACATGCAGAGGAAAGACTGAAGTTATACAATTTTATCTGTAGAGAAACTTTTTTTTTAATTTACAGCATAATGTCATGCCAGAGGAATTATTGTGAAAATAAATGGTGAAAAAATATGCTTTTTACTGAAATACCAGAGAAAAAAATCATTCCGTGTATAACTTAATTCTGGTATTGAATATATGTGATTGTCATGTTTTGTCTCCATGTGTTTATTAATGTGTTGAAAGAAATCTGTTTTTTTGCTGATTATTCCTTTAGTATTAATGCCTAAATGTTGCCAAGATATAGTTCTTCAGTTTCTTTTTACCCATTTGCTCATTTTATCGATGCATGGGCATGAATACACATGCACACTGGAAAACTGATTTCTGAGTATAGAATCATTGTCATTTTGTAAATAGGTAGAGCATATGATATTTAATTTTGTAATATTTTAATTATTACAGGGTCCTTGCCCTTCACCTCACTAGAGTTCAAACAAAATTTTGTTGGATTTATAAAGCAACATGATGTAGTTTTATTTGCATTTCAACCTTATTTTTACAGGTTCACTATTGTAAAAATGTGTGCCATATGATAGATATAAGTTCCATGCAGGCATCATATAGATCAAACTCTTCTGTTGCATGTAGATGTATATATTTTATAATGTTTTACTTTGATTCTGTATAGGAAAGCATTTCTTCCGTCATCGCAAGTTTGTGTTCATTCTATTGCATGGAACTCTATGTTAAATGTGAATTATCATAATAATCAATTTGATTGATTATCAATATGATAATATTAGTGTTGAAATACTACTAGAAGGGCAAAGACTTGCTGTTATACTTCAAAAATCAGCTTTCCCACTTATTTTTTCATTTAATTTTTTTCCCTATGTTGCTGCTTTGATATTTCATAATCAACTCATTTATAAGCGAATCACATTTTTGTCACGTGTGTGCCATGTTGATTTAATGCTGTGAGAAAAACACTTGTTAACTTTGACACAAATATTCTACTTTGAAGCTCTCTGTGAAAAACAAGAAATGCAAGATTAATTGCTTAGCTTTATATAAGACTGAGTTAATAATAAGAAGATTGTGCACATGAATATTTTTTCAACTGAGCTTCCTGCTACGTTTTTCACTTAAAGAAGGTGAAAAATTTTCTTCCGTGTATATTTTCAACCACATAAATTGAATACTGGGTTAATTTCATATTTCATTGTCAATTTTTATTCAATGTAGTTAATAATTTCAGACAAGTTGTTTTCAAACATCCAACTTATTCTCAATAAAAATAACATACCTCTAATTTATTAATGTTTCATGTATAGCATGTGTTGAGGTTTAATTTTGTGATTATTTTTTTCATTATGTGATACTAATATGTGAATGAACCTTTTAAATTTATTTTATTCAAAAAGTTCTATTTAAATTTCATAATATATTTAATTAGAATTTTCCCCGGTTTAAATACTTAATAGATTGAACAAATTTGTCGTTATGCATATGATAACATAGTAGGAGAGTTATTATAAATGTCTACCATAGTTGCAATAAATTTTGGTTTCGGTTCTTTTTAGTTTTTTGTTTAAAAAAATTGTACTACTTTTATTATTAAATGTTTTTTTTTTTTAATTTTCTGTATAAATAAGATAAGCTTCATGTTCAGTTGCCTCTAAATTTAATCTTGTATACTTACATATCACCTATATTAGCCAAATTTTGGTTAAATGTGATACAAAATTATCCAACACTACATATCAAGAAAAATTAATTATCATTTTCAGAAGTACTGTTGTTCATGATTATTAATCAATATTGTAGGTTAATATTAACCTCATTTTCAAATTATTTAATGTTTCTATATTATAATAAAAATTAAACAAATAAAACCTAAAAAAGTATGAGTCACTGTTTTAGGCATTTATTTTTTTCTTTATTGTTCAATCATGTTATAAAATTTTGTTGTTCAAAAAAGTACTATCGTTGCAATTCATTGCTAAGGTTTCAATAATCAATATTGTTTACTAAAAATTTAATTTTGTGCTACTAATAATGTTGTAACTGCTTATGATTAAAAAGAATTCCAGTTTTAATTCTTTTCTGGTATGATTTCTGTTATTAAATCTAAAAAATTCTTAATGTTTGATTTCATGCACGTGTATGCTGTGTTGATTAATTTCAATATAGTTTCAACTAAAGCATTTATTTTAATTAATTCCAAAATTATGTTTATGTATTCTGTGTGCAATTTAAAGTCCTGTGTGGATGTTGAAGTTTTGATTTAAATGAACAATTATTTTCATTTTTTTTATAAACAACATATTTAATACCGGTGGCAGCTGAAATTCTATGGACAATTTGATGGTGATGGTCTTTTATTTATTTTGAAAATGCATGAGGGAATTGTTATGAGATAAAAATTATCTTTCCAAGCCGTTTGACTGGACAATATCTTCATGTTTTATTTGCATGAGCCAAACTCGATTTCTTTAAAAACAAGAATCGTGATTCAATTGGTAATGCTCCAAAATATAAACTCTGTTTCTCCGTCTACAAAAAGATGCCATTCGATATTTTTCTTTTGTAGCAATTGGAAATGAATCATGTAGATGTATAGTATTGCTGTACTGTGTATTTCAGCTGATGTACTGTATTATATAAGAAAAAAATCTGTGTTGTGTAGAAATCATGTTGAACAATTGTATTTTTGTAGCTTGCACAGATATTAGTCATAGTGGTCATTTTAAGTCCAATGACCCTTGTTAATTGTGTAATTAATGATATAACATTAACGTCCCTGCAACCTAACGATTTTAAAAGTTATGTAGCAACTGACATTATGGGATATTGGGGACACAGTCAGCATACAAAATCTGTATATAAACTATTTGCTAAAATCAAAATTGATATGATGTGCCTGGTTTCAATGTTTAATATATGAATCTTTCTCTTATTTTAAATAGTTCACTAAACCAAATTAATAATTGTAAAAGTGGTACTCCAAAAATGTAAAAGTAATGATGATATTATTTTAGCAACATATTATGGAGCTGACCTTATCCCTATATTCCTGATATCTCGTTTGTCAAGTTGTATTTTATTAGTTCAAACATAAATAAATAAAGTTTTAAAAGTTGTTTATTGAGGTTTTAAATACTTTTATTTGTCTCATGTTACTTAAAAATAACATTGTTGGATTAAAACACAGAAAGCACAACATTTCTATCGCCATTCCCTTATTCAGTTTGTATCTAGTCTTGGAAAAGTTCCTGTGGTAATAACAATCCTGTTTTTAATTTTATTCAGGTTTATAGCAAGCTAATTAGCATAATCTTGTGAAATAGTTGAATTATTTTATTTTTGGGTTCTTAAAAATAAAGATAATTGTAAATAGATTACCTTTAAAATATTTATCATTTTGTATTGATTTCAATAAAGTTTATTTTACGTCAATACTTTTTAACAAAAATGTTACAGAATTAAAAGAACAAAATTAAAATGAGATTTTTTTTCTTTTCAAAATTAGCTTGCTGTTAATCTGAATACTTTTATTGGCTAATAGTTAAATATCTAGTTTGTACCTTAGTGTATTTCATGTTTGATTCAGTTTCCATTGTCTACTTGCATTTAATTTCCCCCTTTTAATCGTGGCTTCAACTAATTCTGTGACTCAGTGTCTACACAGAAATAGATTACCCTATATATCCTTTCTCTTATTGTTTTTTCTCTCATTTTTAGTTTAATCTTTTGATGTTTTGTGCTTATTCGTAAGTCCTTTGTATTGTTTTTATGTTCTCAAAATATTAAGTTTCATTACTTAATTTTTTTATCATCAAGCTCTAAAAAATATGGCATAAGTTTAAATAATTTTTTTTTATTTTTTTGAGTTGACAGAATCGGTTGAAAATCCACAAAAGCTATTATGCGGAATGTGAATGTATTATTGGGAAGGGAACTTAAGAATTGCCATCCACCTTAAGAAATCTATTGTTTTGATAAGAATATGAGCTAAGGATTAGCTAAGCCCACTGATGAGCTTAGCTACACGATCTCTACAAGCAATAAAATTGTAGTGTAACTCTTAGTTATGAGATAGGGATACTGTAGTTTAAATGAAAGAACTTGTACCATATATAAAGAACTAATTGCTACATCAACATACATAGACTTATGTAATGTCGCTTTTGAAGGACCAAATTAAAAAAAAAATGCAGGTGAAAAATGTGTCATGTTTTTTTTAATTCATTTTCTTTCAATTTTAATTTTTAATTCATTTTTAACAAAGAAATTCATTTAATTCCTTATGTGACTTTTCATTGAAGTATGAGATTTTAACCTCTATATCCTAAAATTTTATTGCTCATAAACTTAAAATTATGGTTTCATTTTTATTATTTTTACAATTCGAAGAAATTTTATTGAATTTTTAATGATGAGCTGATTTGTTTTTCTTTGAAAGGAAAGGAAAGGGTATTTTTTTTTAATGTTTAAATTGCTCACAAGAATGTTTAAAACATTGAGATTCTGAAAACGATTTGAATAATATTCTTTCTATATAGTTGTGTACTGAGAATATGTGGTTTTGTTGCACAAATGCTTTATTAAAGTTTTGTTCATGCATAAGATAAAATTTCTCTGTATGATTTCTTTTGTAATATAGAAGTAAATAGCTGGAAAACAAACATTACTCATTTCATAAGACATGAATACAATAATTTATATACTTAAGTAAAAAAGATATATTTTTAACTGACAACTACTCAGTGGATTATTTTTTAAATGAATGTATAGTCTTGACTACTTATTAAATTAATTTGAAAAATTTAATGCTATAATTTTGCATTTTATATTGGCTAAGTGTATGAAAACAAAACATTTAACATACAAGTAAAATTTGTATGACAAGACATTGTCATTTTTCTTTTTATGTCAAAACAGATTTTTACTTTTTAGCTCAGGTTTTCTAAATAAAACCCTGGTTTTAGATTTTTTTTTTCATAATTGTCTCACTAATTAATTTTAACAGAAAGTTTTAAAAAGTATTATTAAATTTCAAAACCAATTAATAACTAACTAAAAAAATTTAAAATTAAATTAAAAAATCAAATAATCTTAGTCAATGATTTTTTTTTATTAAGTGATTATAAGTTCGTGCACTGTAAACTTATGCTAAAATCAGGAAAACATTGGAGAAATTTTTATTCAAATCAGTGATATCATTTAAAATTTGTTATGAAATGCATTAAAGTAATTGGGACATTTATTAAAATAGCTTTAAAAAGAATATAGTAATTTTTTGGTAGTAAACAGTGAATAAGTTATTTATATTTGATGGGTGGGGGGGGGGGCTTTTTTTCAGTAATTGATGTCTATTCTGAATTTCATAATATTTGAATATCATTTAAAATCAATAATAACTCATTGTTATGAGTTTACACTTATTACTTATTTAGTAAAAATTAAATAAAAAGCTTTTAAAGTAATGGATAAAAGATACAGTTATGAAATTTTTAAAAATATTGAAAAAAATTCCATACTTTGAAAGGGGATTTTTAATGAAATCATGATATTTAGGTAATCTAGGTTTCAAGATGTGAAATACTGATGTAAAATAAAAATAATGAAGTATGTTTCATGTTCATATATTCAATAATAAATATCACAGACAGTTTACATTAAATTTGTTTATTCATTACAAAAATAACATATTTACATTTTTTCCCCACAATAAGCAGCACTTATCATGGTTCAACACAAACAGCAATAAAATTTATTCCAGGTAACTTTTTTTTACAACTTAGATATATTTACAAAGATGAAATCTATTTTCTAGCAATATGGGAACAATACAATTAAATATTTAAATTTAGATTCATTTGTGTTTTAAACATTGTGTATATTTAAAATATTAATGAAAAAAATCATAAAAATTTCATGGTTATCACAAAATTGTGTTTAAATAATAAAAAAATCAAATCAGAATAATTTGTTGTAAAAAATTTTATTGATAATTTTATGAGTTTTTAATTTTATAACTTAACAATCAGATCTTCATTTAATGAATCAATAAATTCATTGACTTATTGTTGATCATCTGAACCTTCTCATATGGAAAATGAAGGGCAAAAATGCAGTGTACAATGTTTCTGAACTGTTAAGGACACTTTCCTGTTCACTTTTATGTAAAAAAGAAAGAAAATCTGAATTTATTCTAAGACCCAAAATACTTTCAACCAAATACAAAAAAATGTGCCAAAAATTGTTAATGAAGTTAGAAAAAAGCATATGAATGAAAAAATTTATATAATAATGAGATATGATGAAAATGATTAATTATTTGCTACCACTAACATATCTCTAAACACATTAAGCTCAACAGCACCAAAGGTTTAATGCCTTTCTGGATATTTAACTTGCATCGTGATACTTAAAATGGAATACTGAATAATTTATTTCAAACATTACTACATAACAAAACTTACTTTTAACTTACTCAAAACATATTTTTAACAAAAAGTTTTATAAAATTTTATCTATTTATTTACAAAGTTATGTATGTTTTATTGAAAAATTAAGCATTTTTTACTGAATATTAATTTTTAAGAACTTTGATTTTCAAACAAATAATTTATGACTGCTTAAATATTCAAATATATTTTAACTATAAATCAAATATGATTGATATTAAATACTTTTTTACATGTTTTATTTTAGATATGATTTTAAATTTAAATAGAATTGATTATACTATAATAATAGATCTTAATAATAATACCAGTTCTAGATCAACTAAGAATGTATTTGAATAACATTTCCTTTTTTATAAACAAAATAAAATTCTAATATCACTTAAAACTTTAAATATATATATATTAGATCATATTAATATATAGAAAATCTTGCTTTAATAACAAAATATTTATCTAATTCTTGTTCATAATGATAATAAAAAAAAAACAAATTCTTGTCTTATTAAGTAATCCTCCATTATATACATTTAAACAAATCAAATAGAATAAATATTTTGTAATATAAAAATTCTTCCTAATATAATCCGGTAGTACACAGATGCTGTATAATATTGTGCGGCATTGTACAATACTCACAATATTGTATAATATCGAAAAATGATGTTTAATATCGTACAGCATGAACTACCTGAGAGACTGGATTGAATTTTTCTAATCACATATATGTAAATGGCATTTCATATCACCAGATATTTTCATTGTGCATGCTTCCAGTTCCAAACCATGAACTTTGTTAATTGTAACTATACCACTAGACACTTGTAGCACACAAATACTGTACAATATTGTATGATATTGATTAATATTGTAGGAAATTGATTAATATCACACAATATTGTACCAAAGACTATGCTGTCTGGAGAGTTAGTCATTTCTGGATGTGGGTAAGTGATACTATACACTGGAAAAAATCAAAGCCACAAAGTATCCAATATTTCTCACGTAAACATTGTCCTTTATCTTGTCCATTTATTAAAATTAGAGGGGGCAAGCGGCCTGATTTCCAGCTTTGCACTGTCTGTAACACTTTCCCTGAGCTTTTACTATACATTGTCCTATATCCTTGAGTTGTAGTGATTGTGATGGCCATTGGAAAGTATGGAGCCTCCCGAGCTCTTGTGCAAAGGTTCTTTGCTGGAGTGTTGTGAGTACCTACTGCCTGGTCTCGAGTGGACAATGGCGTAATGGTCACTGGCATTGCTCACGGAGCGGGCAGTGGAATTGAGGGTGGACCCGCCAGACAAGTAACCGGGTTTGTGAAGGGAGCTGCGAGAACCGTAGTGGGATCCAGAGACCCATCCAACTCTGTATGGATCGTAGTCATCCATTTCAGAAGGTTCTTTGTCTACCACCTACAAGAAGTGAATCATTTATTAAATTACTAGCAAAGAAAGGAATAATTGAAACTTGATTAATAAATAACAAATGTATGCTAATAAATTTTGTAACTATTAATTTTGTTATGTAAAATCCCAACAAAATGTTTTAAACACCTGTTGGCAGTACTATTGAATCATCCTTGCATAACAAACTGGCTACTGCTTCAGCTCTGAACCCTAGTAGCACATAAATATTGTACAATATTGATCGTTATTCGCAATATTGTTTAATATTGTGGAATATTGCTTAATATATTAATATCACATAATATTATACAATATTGTGCTACAGGATGTGCTACAAGGAAAGCACACAGAAAATTCTGTATAACAGGAATATCGAAACAGAAACACTGGTGGATACTGTTCTTGAGTCCTAAGGGCCATAACCGGCAACCCTTCCCTTGGAAAGTACGTCCTGTTATCGATGGGGAGAGCCAGACCCTCGCTTTTTTCTATAAACACACCAAGCTAGAAGCTTCTCATTCTCACTTACGACGTGCACTACCCCCCTCCGGTCCTAGTAGCACACAAATATTGTACAATATTGCATGACATTGCTCAATATTTGCAATATTGTTTTATATTGTGGCACATTGTTTAATATCATATAATAACTCATAATATTATTTAATATTGGGCTACAGGCTGTGCTACCAGGGAGATGAGGGATTGTGTATTGACATAAAATTGACACACTGAAAAATTAAACTAAAAACATAATATTTTGTTGCAACTACAAAAATATTTTCTTTTTATTATGATTATCTGCAAAATATCCAGGTGGTTATTTGCAGCATAATTATTGTTTTTCATACCTTGAGGCATGGTATGAAATTTCTCTTCACAGCCCTCTTAGCGCAAGATAGTGTACGATTTCAACAATTTGATTTGATATTCTGAAAGATTAATATCTTGGAAGATATTGTAAAAATTGTCGACATTTTGTGGTAGTATTAATTACAAATTTCATTTAAATATGTTTTGATTGCTAGCATTTACTCTTTACTATTTGCAAATCCCATCGAGGGGGGGGATTAGCTACAAGAATGAGAAGCTTCTAATACAGTGTTTCTCTTCACCCTGGAGTATACAAAATGGTGTGGATCGGCTATCCCGTTACGAATGATGGGAAGCGTTACATTTAGGAGGGGATCCTGGTAGCACATCCTGTAGTATAATATAGCACAATATTGTGCGATGCTATATGAAATTAAACAATATTGAGAATATTTATCAATATTGTGCAATATTTGTGTGCTACTCCCAGGTAACCCATCCTGTAGTATAATATTGCACAATATTGTTCGATATAATATTATATTAAATAATATTACTCAATATTAAACAATATTGCGAATATTGATAAATATTGTACAATATTTGTATGCTACTAGGGTTAGGGGACTGTATTTCGCCCTGTTATTGCTTTCAGGCAGGGCGTAAACATACACCCTGCCTATATACCACTCCATTCCGTTGTTTGTTTATTTTTTCTCCCCAATATGTTTTTCAATGGTCTGGTCTGGAAAAGTCCTATTTTGTTATATTATTTGCAGCTGTTCATGGCGATTTTATGGAATACAGTTTCGGATGGAAAAAATACAGATTCCATCATGTGATGCAGACAGTATTTAGCAGTGATGCATTTTTTTTTTTGTATATCTGTGGATCCAGTAACCATTTTAATGTATTTGAAAAATTAGGAAAATGTGCAATGCATCTGAAATTTAATGCATCTGAAAAATTAGGAAAATGTGCAAATAGTTTATCCAATCAATAAAAAGGTCAATATGCCCCCGAGCTCCACAATCAGAGGGAGCTCTGTGAAAGCTATATATTATATATATATAATGAAAATGGATGGAAATTAAAAGAAAACTAACTATTATTCTGGAGTATTTTAAAGAAACGGTGTTTACAAAACTTAAAGCATGGGGTAAGGGATTATACTATGAAATTCGTGTTTTTTCTCCGATAGGAGGAACAGTTTGTCGAAGTTAGAAGTGCTTTTTTAATATTTTTTTTTAAAAAGAACAGCAATTAAATTGCTTCTTTTAAAGACTATCGTCATCTCTCAAAATGGGAATGCCTGGAAAAAATAATTATAAATTTGTTACAGGGGAACTCCACCACTGGAGAGTCGACATAGTCAAATTTGGCACAAGTATACTTAAATTAGTTGAGAATGTGCACTTTGGAGCAATTCCCAGGTAGCACATCCTGTTCCATAATATTGTACAATATTGTGCGATATTATATAATATTAAACAATATTGCGAATATTTACCAATATTGTACAATATTTCTGTGCTACTAGGGTTCACTTCGAAATTATAATTAAGGAGTTAAGGAGAACTCATTCAACTATTTGACCAGAAATTGCCAAATATGGCACAAATATACTTAAATTAGTTGAGAATGTGCACTTCAGAGCGATTCACTTCGAAATTATGATTTAAGGAGTTCAGGAGAAATAGCCTTTCAGGATAAAGCGTCTCACTGCGCTTCATCCTCTATTTCTATTTTATTTTATCTCGCAGGAATACTGCATGGTATGAGTTGCCAAAAATAACATAAAGACAGTCCCTTACCTCTGTTTTTGTACACGTGCAAGTCAGAGACGAGCAGAGGAAAATGTTGACTATCAGCATGACGAGAAGGAGGATTGCGAGGCAGATGCACAACCCTATCAGCCACGGGAACCTCCACTCGGTGCAGCTCTCTAAGGATTCGGCCACTGGAAAGTAAGAAAACCACCCGTCAGCATCTTCCTCATACAGAAAACGATCGATACTCTTTTTTTTTTACTTTCTCGTACAATTAGTACAGTGAAGATATAGAAATAGCCAAAAAATTCGAACTCAAAATTTTGACAAATATTCACGAATATATCTGTCTACATGGTGTTTACAGAAAAGACAGATAATTTCTCCGAGGAAGATAAATTACTGTTATAGGTAGCACACGTACTATCATATATGCAAGCAAATGTTTCTACTGGTATTGCTTTATCTACATAATAGGGAAATGTTAAAAATTTCTGCGTTTTATCTATAGTAAATATAGAAATTAATTTTTTAAACAAACATTAAAAATGAAATCTACACTCACGTATAGGATCTCCTGGCTCAATGATGTAGGCTGAAGTGGAGGCCATAAGCTGTCCGTCTTCTGTCCCGTTCCTTATGCGAGGGAGAGCTCTGGGAAGTGGTTCAGAAGGTCTCCGGCATGGAACCTGTTGAATGAAACATCCTTTATATAGAGCCTCGTTAAGAAATAAGATACAATTAAAAATACTCATCAGATTTCGGAGATGTAGGAAATGCATCTATAAATCAAAACATTATATCTTCTGTTAGGCTCCGAGATTTATTCCATCCCGGAAGGCATAATGTATGTGCAAGAATAAGCGGTCGGAAATTCTTCATTATACTTCGTGACATTCAATTGCAGAATAGCAAAAAAGACCGAAATTTCTCCCTCAATGCTTTTACAATGAGATTTTGAAAGGGATTTATTTCACAGGTGTAGCTTAGGAAAAGGAAATTTAGGTATCTTTAAAAGAATGGGATAAACATTAATGATTTTTATCCCTTACCCCGGAGCGTGAGAAAATGCTGAAGTGAACAATTTTATAGAGTGTTGTTGAAAAAGGTTGGAAATATTAAATTTAAAAAATGGAATGGAGTCATTCCTGACACAATTACTCCCATAAGAGATTATTTTAGACTAAAGTAAACATGGTCTAAATTAAGATAAAAGTTGAAAAATTATTTAATCTTTAAATTATATATATATATATATTGTTACGTTTTTAGCGTAGCGGGTTCGGATTGAATGGACTTTATTT
>JAOUZG010044463.1:4078348-4091280 GCA_026289955.1 Argiope argentata
ATAATCCTAATTGATTTCCAAAGTTTTATCTTAATTTCTAAAAATATTCTCTTATTTCCTGATTTCATTCCACTTGTTCTAGTTAATTAATTATACCGAAGCTTTGTAAAACTGCTGAATCGGCTGAAAGTCGACCGATTCCCACACTCTACTCCGAGCGAAGGGATAAAATATTACCCATCGACGCACATTCCTTTAAAAGATTCCTATGATTCCCTTACACGTGATTTACATGTCCCTATTAAAATCTCACAGTATATATTCACAGGGATAAAAGTTTCATCGGGGTTTCCTCATTTCCTTTTATGATGTTTTATGTTGCGCTTGTCGCTTTTGCTTGCATGTAATGTGTAATTCCAGTGATAGAATAAAATGAACTTAAAAATTCAAAGTGCCATATATGTCTTCGTAGTCCACCTTTTGCTTTAAATAAATGTTGTCTCTCTCTCTCTCTCTTTCTCTCACACACACAAACGTACATTCTCTCTCTCTCTCTCACACACACACATTCTCTCTCTCTCTCAAACACACACACACACACACACATTTTCTTTCTCTCTCTCTCTCTCACGCACGCACACGTGCACACGATTAATTTATTTAATTTAGTAAGCCATGTGCATTAGTTAAAAGAAGAAGTCAGAATGTTCTTTTACCTGTTCACAGGGTCCTCTGCACAGTACGATGTCGCACTGGACATAAATCTTATTCGAATCGGGAAATTTGAAAATGGAAGATAAATGCGCATTGGCGGAGTGAATCGTGTCATTGTAATGGAATGCTGTCAGGAACGAAGTCAACGGACATCTGAAAAGAAGCATATAGTTCATGAATTGACGGAATTATCAGATAATTATTTCACAGAAAATAAATATAGATTACTTATTTATTATAGAAATATTTTTTAAAAAATCTTTTCGAAAATATTATAAATATCCATGACAAGCTTGAATTTGCAGTGAGTATTCATTTAATTATAAAAGACAAAATATCGATAATTAATTGTTATATCGAAATAAATATCGTTAATTAATTATTTGAATTAGTTGTGAATAATCATTTAATTTGAAAAGAAAAAAAAAGGCATTCAAAATTATATAAAGCATATTTGCAACAGATTTAAATATTTCTTGTTTAAAATTATTTAATACCGTTAATAAATAACAAAATAATTTTTCGAATTAATTTTTAACATAAAACAAGTACACATATAAAATGGATATTTTCAACCAAAATTCGTTTATTTTGAAATCATATAAAACACACGAAACAGTTCCTATTTTATATCAGTAATAATAGAATTTAGCTGCTTTAGATCAATTACTGTTAAATCTGGTAATACATTTAAGAGATTCTAGTTCTTGCAAATAATAAAGCTTTTTTTTCAAAAATCTTACTATAATACAAAGTAATTTGAATAATTAAAAAATTATAACAACCCTACCCTTTGTCATTTTTTTCATGCAAAAATGATGTTTCCATTCCAACATTAATTATTAAAAAAATGAATAATATTTCTAAGAATACCTACCCATTCCCGTCTATTAAAGGCGTTTCTGTTGTATTTGAAGAGAAACTTAGACAAGACCTCACTTTTAGCTTATGAATACCTGAAAGGAGAAGAAATAAGTTATTTTTTTATCATTCTTTATTCAATTATGCAATGCTTCATTAATTATGAAGCCTACATTAAATACAAAGTTTCATTAATTAGGAAGCATACACTGAATACAAAGCTTCATTAATTAGCAAGCATACATTGAATGCAATGCTTCATTAATTAGGAAGCATACATTGAATACAAAGTTTCATTAATTATGAAGCATACATTGAATATTATGCTTCATTAATTATGAAGCAAACATTGAATACAAAGCTTCATTAATTAGGAAGCATACATTAAATATGATGCTTCATTAATTAGGAAGCATACATTGAATACAAAGCTACATTAATTAGGAAGCATACATTGAATACAAAGCTTCATTAATTAGGAAGTATACATTAAATGCAATGCTTCATTAATTAAAGCTTAGATCCAATATTTTTAAAATGACAGAAATAAACTGTTGCCCCACAAAATAAAATTCTTCAAAAAAAAAAGTAAAACATACCATCAGGCTTAGTCATCGCAGCTCTTAATTCATAATCTTGATTGTAGATAAGCTCTTGAACCTTTTTGTTATCATGATAAAAATTTAACGTCACTCTTGAAGTTTCATTTCTAGAAATGGGAAGAAAAAAAAATATGTTAGATAATTTGAAGGGTAAAATTAAACTATTTAAAATTACTTTTGACATTTGAAAATGTTCAGTTACTTAATTCGAAAAATTTAAAGACATTTTCGATTTCATCCTTAAAAAAATTCGTATTTCATCATTATCGAAAACAACTATCCAATTTTAATATGATCGATTTTAAAAAAAGTCAATCTTAAACATTTCATTTGTTAATTAATTCTTTTCTTATTCATTCCTAAAATATTTTTTAAATGTCCAATTTTAAATATTTATTTTTTCTCCAGAAGAATGAATTGGCAGAAAGAAAACATTAAGAGCAATATTTCCGTTTGGAAAAGCAAACGATTTCATAAATTAACTTTTCTCTGACGAAACATATGTTCAGTGCTGCCCTCTATACAATAAATGATGAAATTACAATTTCCGTGCTTTCAGTAGATGGCAGCATAATCGTGAGAGTAATTTAAACAATGAACTGGATTTTTACTAATTTTGAATAAGAATTAATAGCTCAAAGAAAAATAAATTTAAAAAATTACTTAAACTGGAATTTTCTCTCAATAATTTTGGTTAATCTATTTTTAATATAAATGTAGTGCAAAAATTAAGAAAAATTAAAATCTTTACATAAAAAGTTAAGAGTTTTAGATATGTCAATTTGGGTTTTTTTGATTAAAGAAATACTTTCTGATTATATTTTTAACAGATTTTTAAGCATATTTGAATGCGATATTTTACTGTTGCCATTATTTTTTTCTCAATGTACACTATTTTCCCTATATATTAGAATAATATGTAGGGAAAATTAATTAGAATTATAATTAATCAATTAGAATAATAATATTAATTAGAATAATAATATTAATAAAAGATAAAGTTAATTTATTAAAGTTAATAAAAGATAAAGTTAAAAGAGAATTTTTTACTTTGAGTTTTATTATTAGATATAGAATATTACAACCACTAGATTATTTTCAACATGTTATGGATTATCACTTTAAAATTGTGAAAGATTTTTTCTGAAATTAAGGGGGGGGGTAAAAATGCTTACCTAGCATTTCTGAACCCTGCTTTTCCACAGGTTAAGAAAAAGTATTTGTCTTCAGATAATTCCAGTGTTGGATGAACTCGCACAGCTAATGCTACTGTAACATCACCTGAACTGGGCTGTATAAGATAAAAGAGCATGTCTTTAAAATACAATCAATTCGTATTTGAATCAAAATACATAATGTAAAAAACTGTGATTCTGATAAACATATAAAGTTGTTAAGATTGTTCAGATAGATAATACAAATTAAATAAATCGATAATCCACGATTATTTTATAATGATCACAACTTTTTTAAACAAACATCCACAGAAATAAGCATGGGGTCGGGATGGCCTGGTTGGTAGAGAGTTGGACTCGTACTCCTTAGGTTACGAATTCAAAACTCACCGGCCAAAAGATTCCCCGAGTGTGTGGCGACTGGCGCTCGTTCAATCTGTCCGTGGTCGCAAAGTCCTCCATATCGAGAGTAATATCATTGGGGGTACTGGGTCAGAGGTGATCGTTCTCTGTTCCAGGTCTAAATTACGATCTGAGATGTACGAATGAATTTGCATGAATGTAGTCCGCCCCCCAAAAGGGGTGTGACGTGTGAGTAGCTCAGTCGTACTCTTGGTCCTAGATGGCGCTACTTGTAAAACAAAGAGACACATTTCTTAGCCTTAAAATCTGCTGATCGTATCAGCGGAGGCTTGTCGACGGCAAGTGCCATTACTCACAACACAACACAGAAATAAACATTCATTTTGTATCATTCAAAATAATTGTTTGAACAAAACATGAGTAAGAATTCAAAATTTACTTATTTTTTAGCTGTAAGATATATTTAAATTTATGGAGTTAATTAGACCTAAAAGAAGATTTTTTTTTTTACATTCTCAAACGTTGGTTTATATTTAATCAACATTTAGAATCAATGCCTTCCATTTTGCCCAATAGATTTTTCAACAGATTGTATTGGTATTTATACGAATTGCAACAATATAAAATTCCTCTCGGCAAGTTGGGAGACAATGGTTCTTTATATTTGAGTAATTATCTGGCAAAAAAAAATTTTTTTTTACTTTAGAAACAGTCAAAATTAGGAATTTAAAACCACTTTTCAACTTATAACTTCTAAGGTATTGCAATTATCGAAAAACTTCAAATGCAAAGGTTATTCGTCTTAATGAGGCACTAATTTGGCTAATTAGATTTATTTTTCTATCTTCAAAATTCAGAAAGTTATAGTAAAATGAAAATGTAACCCCCCCACCATTTCCACCCCCCTCTTGGAGCTAGAGGGTCCATTTAAGAACTCTTCCGAGGTTTTTACATTCCCTAAACATATTTCAAGCCTGTTAACCCTTTAAGCGGTTTATTTCTCTTACTATCTAATAAGATGACACCCTCTATTTTGGGAATATTTTCTTATTTTCATTCAAATGGTAATCCATGGAATACTGGGCTTATCTACGTATTCGAAGTCATTTTACTATTAAATTATAATTGTTATGAATGATTTATTTTTTGTTTACAACTATCAAAATTCGATAAATTGATGCACTTGCGGCGTACGGGCAAACCGGTTAAGGGGTTAAAATTCAAACAAAATAATTATAGCAATCCTGTTAACAAAATAATTGTTTATTGTTTGCTAACGGATTCGAAAATCCTCCTTGCTTTTGAGCATGCGTTAGGATGGGTTTAAATTCGGCAAAATAGGAGTGAGAAGAAAGAGGAAAGGAGGTGTTGTTTATATTCAGCAATAAAGTAAATTCTGAAAATGGCTCAAATCTTTCCCTGTTTCACCCCTTAGTGAGATAGAACTGCCAAAAAGTGGCCGTCTCAGAATACTGAAGTGAACTGTAATTTATAGAATACACTGAAGTGACAAAAGTCATGGGATGACTGTTAATATCGTGTCGGTCCTCCTTTTGCCCGACGAAGTGCAACAACTCGACGTGTCATGGAGTCCACAAGTCGTTGGAAGTCCTCTGCAGGAATATTGAGCCATGCTGTCTGTATAGACGTCCGTAATTGTGAAAGTGTGGATGGTGCAGGAGTTTGGGCACGAACGGACCTTTCGATGATGTCCCATACATGCTCGATGGGATTCATATCGGGCGATCTAGGTGGCCAGATCATGCGCTGGAATTGTCCGGAATGTTCTTCAAACCAATCGCGAACAGTTCTGGCCCGGTGACATGGCGCATTGTCATCCATAAAAATCCCATCGTTGTGTGGGTACTTGAAGTCCATGAATGGCTGCAAGTGATCTGGAAGCAGCTGAGCATAACCATTTCCAGTCAATGATCGGTTCAGTTGCACCAGAGGACCGAGTCAATGCCATGTAAAAACAGCCCGCACTATTATGCAGCCACCACCAGCTTGAACAGTGCCTTGCTGACAGTTTGGGTCCATAGCTTTGTGGGGTCTGCGCCACACTCGAACTCTACCATCAGCTCGTAACAACTGAAATCGTAACTCATCTGACCACGCCACGGTTTTCCACTGATCTAGGGACCAGTCGATATGCTCACGAGCCCAGGAGACTCGCTGCAGGCGATGTCGTGCTATCAGTAAAGGCACTCGAGTCGGTCTTCTGCTGTCATAGCCCCAGGAAGACAAATTTCGCCGCACAGTCCTATCGGACGCGTCCCTCGTACGTCCCACATTGATTCCTTCAGTTATTTGACGAAGTGTTGCTTGTCTATTAACATTGACCATTCTACACAGACGTCGGAGGTCTCGGTCGTTAAGTGCAGGTGGTCGCCCACTGCGCTGTCCATGATGGGATGGGATGCCTGACATTTCATACTCTCGGCACACTCTTGATACTGTGGATCTCGAAATATTGAATTCACTAACGATATCCGCAATGGAATGACCCATGCGTCTAGCTCCAACTGACATTCCACGTTCAAAGTCTGTTAATTCTCGTCGTGCCACCATAAATCACCAAAAACCTGTTCACATGAATAACTCAAACACAAATGAAAGCTCTGGAATACGAACTGCGCATTTAAACTTTTTCGCTGCGATACTACTGCCATCTGTATATTTGCACATTGCTATCCCATGACTTTTGTCACTTCAGTGTATAATCTTTATATTGCAAAGCATTCATATTTTAAAATGTCTTTCCTTTTTTAAAGGACTTATGCCACTATCAGGCATTGAGTTACAAAGAAGGCGTCACCGACTCCTCAAAAATGCACTCTTTCCTTCGCATGCATTATAGAAGGGAATAAAAGAAGGAAATGATGATGAATTTCGAAGAAGTTATTATCATTTTTTTATTTCTTCTATGCTGGTATTCTGGTCGGGAGGCAGGGGCCAACTGCAAGGTTAGATGACAAAAGCATTCCTCTATCAAATCCGGCACCGGCCTTGATTCCGGAAGTTCGTGACACTTCGGACATTCATGGAACCGAAAGTCCTCTTTCAGCGGATACCTTTTTTTTCTTTACGTCAAATACGTGCATACCGTAGAAAGGAAAGGATCATCTTTTAGAAAGGAATTAAGGACCTTTCATACCGATGCTTACGCTAAAAAGTTAAGAAGACAGATGGACAGGGAAGTAAGGCTAGCAGCTGCAACAAGCTGGTCAACAATTCGAGTTTAGCTGTTTTTAGATGCTTTTTGTTTTCTCGAATATGTAGTATATAAACTTCTGTATTCGTAAAAAAAAATTTGATCACGTGATTTTGATGAATAGACACGATTTAAACCTCCATAAGAAAGAAAATATAAGAAAAAAGATTAAAATGAAATTGGCTATGCATATTTCATTGTGTCATGTCAGAACATCATTTCTTGAACGGCCAAACACCACGTGCTCGTGGAAGTTAAATTATATTTTTTATTCACTGTAATTGTTTCACTTCCAGAACATAAAAAAGGCATTTGTGCGGCTTCCAGAACCATTAAGCTGGTATAGCTTGGTTGGTAAGGCGTTGGATTCACATCCTTTGGGCTACGAGTTCGAACCCGCCAGACGAAGTCTCTCCACGTGTGTGTGTGTGGTAGATGCGGCACGATAATTCTGTCGTGGTGACAAACTTATCCATGTGGAGAGTAATACCACTGGAGGTACTGAGTTAAAGATGTTCTCTGTTCCAGATCTGAATTATGATCTGTGGATGAATGAACAAAGTCCGCCCCGTAAAAAGGGTTTGTGACGTGTGTGAGCTAGAAGTCAGACTTCTACCCTCGGGTGCTCACCCTCAGAAGCTATTGCACCCCTCCTTCCATAGTAAAACGGAACACGAGAACAACAGCAACAGAAGCATTGACAGAGTGATGCTACAAAATGTTTGGAATGAACTGGATAACAGACAACTTTGTAGCAAGTGGGTCAGACATCGAACATTTGTAACTGAAAAAAAACTTGATATCCTTCTTTTTAAATTCATGTATTTCTTATTGTAATACATGCAGCAGTTTCGAAAATATTTGTACTCACTGTATTTTTGTTTCTTTTAGAAATTAAACATTCAGAAATCTGGCATTTACCAAATATATCAAAAATGAATGCGTCTGCACGTCAAAAATTGGGATCTTACTCAATGTAATTCTTAATACTTTTTTACATAGAGAAAATTGTTGACGTTTCACGTTCACTAAGAACGATCTTAATGTTCTTTCAAATAACCCTTTCCTTCAATTGAAAAGTCTTTTCTGAACACTGAAATAAGTATGATGTTCAGCAAAGCAAATCAAGTGCGAAAATCAGCGAATAATACTTATTTCTTCAATGACTTAACTTTGGTCCCGCTGCTCGTATTTGATTGTTTCAAGAGCGATGGAGCAGAAAATAAAGTAATTCGATAAAAATACACCGAAAGTTCAAGTACAGCGCGATGGAAAGTTTGTGGATACAGTTATGTGAACGGAACTAAGGGACCATATAAATATTGAATTTAATAGCAAAGGAACAAGTGATATTTAAAAAATAAGTCAATTCCTATTTAGATGTTTATTTTGTATTGAATAATTACAATTAATATAAATAATTAATCAGAAAATTATACGTGGGAAAAACAAAATCAAGTTCGTATCCATTGAAAATAAAACAGAACACACTGAATCGGCGTTGAATTTTGAAAGCCAATTGAGGCTACGCAAAAGCTTGAATTTTCTACGCCAGTTGGGGCAAGGCGATACAGATTAGAAATATTTAATTTTTTTAAATTATGTTTTATTTTAATTCGAAAGTACTTTAGAATGAATCCGAAAGATACATTAATTAGCAATGTTTAGTTCTAAATACATCAAACACTAAGAAAATATTCAAAAACGTTTTAAATAATCTTCCAAAAACATGATAAGTCTAACCTCATTATCGTGAGAAGGGGGGAAAAACTGTATTCGTTAGTTATTTGGTGGTGGGGAAATGAAGAATTTTGACGAGAAAGTCAGTTTTTAATAAATAAATAAATTAATTAATGAATTAATATTTGAAAAAAAAACTGTATTAACATCAAATGTCAACCACTACAAGTTTTAAAAAATTTACTTGAACTTGAGTGGATGAATAAAAAGCATTTTGTTAATTATTGAAACATTGTCAGGAAGCTTCATAATTAATTGTGAATATCTTAAACAATTGCACTAAATTTTTTCTTCAAATTTTACAATTTTATTGTTTGAAATATTCTTTTATTCAAATTAGTTACTCTTTTTCGGTACTTTTCCGGTAGCCGGGCGCAAGCGAAACATCGCCAAATAATGTAGAATTTCATTAATTAGATTGTCATTAGTTTCGCTTAGTGACTCGGCTCGCGTTTGGCTCACAATTGGCGACATTTGCGCCCGGCCACAGAAAAGTATCTGTTTTTCTTTAACTCTGAATCAGTCATCAGTAGCATGTAAAAATAACCCTTATTGACTTTAGCTAGAAGAGTGACTTCACAATAAAATTTGGCACGAATGTCAACGACCAATTTGATGAAATTTGGCGATTTTTTTAAAACTTTGGTTTAAAATGAGAGTTACATATTTTTAAAAATGTAACTGAAATATCTAGTTTTTCTCAATTATTTTATGAAGATAATTCATGATTAGTTCATGTTTTTTTCCTTCCTTTTTCGTATACGAGAAAATAAAAAAATGCCGAAGAAAAGGTGTAAGCTATCTACCGCCCACCCTGCTGTATTTAAAATTCTGATGAAAATTTCCTAATCGTCAGTGTGTGAGCGGAGGTTATCTAAAAAAATCTTTCAACTGAGTTTTTGTTAATAACGGTTCTTGATTTAAATAAGAAAATGACAACAAATTTTCTTATAATCAAATCTAATAAGCACAAAATATGCCAAGTACATTTTTTGAGATAATTGGGAAAACTATCCCAACTTTTTTGACGAATTTAAATGAATAAGAAGAAAATAAAAAGAGATGTGTGTTAAAAGAGGCACGAGACAATTTAACTACAACCTGGAACGTATGAAATAATATATAACAAAGTCATGAAGCTTAACTAAGTATAAGGTGTGTTAGGAATTACTAATTATAATAATTGGGATAATTTGGAGCATTTATCCCACTTATTTATGAATTTAAATATGAAATGAAAATAAACTGACGGAGATGTGTATTGAAAGTGTCATGAGGCAATTTAATAGCTTTTAGCTTCAATCTGAAGTATATGAAATAACACATAATAAATTCTTAAAAATGCTTAACTGTGAGAATTAGAAATTATTAATTATAATAATTGGGATAATTAGATATAATTATCCCAACTATTTATGAATTTAAATTAATGAAAAGGGAAAAAAATGCATTTTAAGTAAAATAAGACAAGTTAATACAGTTTTAGTTTCAACTTAGAGTTTATGAAATAATACATAGCAAATTCATGAGTTTGTAAGAATAGTATATCAAGTGTTAGGAATGATTAATTAATGACAAAATAATACTCGTTTTAATACCATTATAAGGATAATAAGTTTCCACGGTGGACTCACCTTTCTGAACTGCACCCCGCAATAACGGGGGTCGTCCTTGTCTGCGTGCAAGTCCAGGGTGAGGGTGGTGGTTCTGCCCCCTCGTCCCTGTGCGACACAGGGTCCCGACCTGTAGTCGCGGGGGTGGATTATGCCCCTGAATGGATTTTGCGTCGTCACATCAACGATCATTTGGCCTCGCTCACAACGGTGGGTCACTATAATATATAAAAAAAACGAATGAATATTATAAACAATCGGTATTTTTCCGTTAGCCCACGAAACAAAAAATCGCCAAATACTGTAGAACGCCGCCAAATTTCTTTGGCGATTTTTCGTTTGAGCTCGGCTAACAAAAAGGTTTTTTTTCAACTTAGAAATGATCAAATTTCATATGAAATTATTTCTCGAATGGATAATAATCGGCCTTATGCACCAAATTCGTTTAAAACACACATGCATTCCACAAGTTTAGTTTAATTATACTGACTTCCCATTATAAAACAACACTAGGGCTATTCTGGGGCGCATCACGTAATTTTGAGCCGTGGTCAGATGACAAGGACGTGACCTGAGCTGGCAGACCCATCTTCACACCACAACAGGGGGTGAACGTTTGGGACTGACGTATTTAACATGCAACAGTCCCTCTAACACAACGGTTCTTCGGTGGAATCGGGTCTCGAACCTGGAACTCCATGACTCACGAGGTGATACCTTACCACCAGGCCATCGCGGCCACAGGATTCCATAAGATAACGATCTAAGACTACCTCTAATTCTAACTAACTGTTTATGCAAATTTCTATGGTTTAAGAACTAAAATGATGAATTTTCGATCAGCACCATGAGGTCTGAAAATGACTACATTATTATTTAACTACTATAACATGTCACGACTAAACCATTCCTTCGATTGTCAGTAAAGCATAAAAATATTTTAAATTAAAGGATCATTGGTAAAGCCAGGAAATTCATGTAATATAAGCTACGAAAAGACTATGATTTAACAAACTGGCGTAAACGTTTTAGCAGAATGTTTATTGTTATCCAAATATTTTTCTGTCCATCGAATTGATCTTGTGAATCGAATCTGAAATTTCTGGTTTTATATGAATCTGTTGATGATGATGATGTCGTGTCCGCTTTTTACCACGGAAAGAGGGGCGCAGTAGCTTCTGAGGGTATAGACCCTTGAACTCCCGAAGGCAGAAGTCTGACTTCTAGCTCATATAAGGATGAATCACAAACCCACACGCTTGCACAGCTCCTTTTTACAGGGGGGGGACATTCACACATCTCATAGATAGCACACAGAGGAATAACCATGCCCGAACCGGGACTCGAACCCGGGACTCACAGAACACGAGGAAGACGCTCTACCTCTGAGCCAGAGAGCCGGCCAATGAATCTGTTATTTCATAAAATAAATTTATGTGTGTTATACATTTTTTGCCGACATCATGGCATAGGGGTAGCACATTTTCCCCGTGATCTGGGTATCTCGGGTTCGAGTCCTGAGTAGTTCTTCTATCAGTGAGGTGTGTGAATGTGCCCCCTGTAAAAAGGTCTGTGCGAGTTAATGTGATGCGTGAGTAACTGCCGTACTCTTGGCTCTAGTTGGCGCTATTCGAAAACAAGAGACGCTCATTTCGACTTAAAATCACTGATACATCAGCGAGCTTGTCCGCTTTAAGTGGGATTAGTATTAACAATAATATATATTTTATCCACCTAGTTTTAACATTAGAAAATTTATACAGGATGATACTAAAGTCTTTCCTGATAATGATAATGAAGTGTCCGCTTTACAACGAAAAGAGGGATGTAGTAGCTTCTCAGGTTTTGGACCTCTGAATACCAGAGGGCGGAAGTCTCACTTCTAACTCATATGAAGATGACACACACATACACTCGCTAGCGCAGCTCCTTTTTACTAGTGGGGGGCATTCACACACCTCACAGATAAGTACAAAGAAGAACAACCATGCTTTAAGCGGGACTCAAACCAGGGACGCCCAGATTACGAGGTAGACGCACTACCTCTGTGCCAAGGCTCCGGCTCTTTTCTGATAATAAAAAATTGCTACAAATGAACCAAGTAATGTATTACCGTAGAATTTTTACTTTGGAATGCTTTATGAATCGTCATATTCTTACTTTTTTATAACATATAAGGCAATTAATGTAGAAATAATTATTTTACATTCAATTTGTGGCATCAAAATGGCATCAATTAAGAAAAATGATCAATGTGTTCTTTGATTCCTTGAATACAACCGCTTTTCGCTGTTCAGAGTCAATTTTGAAGTTATATAAAGCACAAAGTGTTTACATTGGGAATTGAAGATATTCTTGAGAAAAACAGCATTGGAAGATATTGACTGTCTTAAAACCGCGCGCACTAAATGAAGATATTGACACATTCAAAATTGGAATTAGATGCTATTTCTGGGTGACAGTTGGCAATATTTAGCGAACATTGAAATACCATCTTTACATTCTCCAAGCTCTCAATGGTGCTTAAACCGAGTTCGCTGCCGTAAGTAGCTCTTTTAAAGACTTTATAAACACCTTTGTAATGTATACAAACAATCATATATCAAATTAAAGTAGTTTTTTTTATTTTAAATTTTGTGACCAAGTAGTAGTTTTGTTTTGAAAAATTAAGCTTTTGTGGAATTTTTTTTAATTGTTACGATTATAATTC
>JAOUZG010044463.1:4091680-4106851 GCA_026289955.1 Argiope argentata
ATAAATGATTATTTTTGACGATGCAATCGTTTAAGCACGTTTGTTAGAGATTTAATTAATATTATCTTTAAATTATCTTTTATATTTCAATACCGGCTTTATAATTAGTACCAATTTAAATAACTTTTATTTGTAATTAGATTTGATTTTGATTAATACAGTTTTAGTGGATCTCTCTGTCAATCAAAGAGATAAACCTTTAATCCCTAGAAACAATCATGAACCAGAATTGTCGTTTCTGATTATTTAATATCTATAAATGCTAATGAACGTAATGTAAATGTTTGTACATAAATCTATATAACAGCTTATTTTTTTACTGTGGTATTTGATCCGAAATTAACTGGAATCTTTTACATTGCTTTCATAAATATAATATGTAACTATATAAAAGCATAAATACAACTATATATAATATAAAAATATATAATATGATTAAATTATATACCTAATGTAAATTAGTAAATATATAGTTATAAACAATGTACAAATTAAAATATTGTTGTTATACCAAAAGATTCTAATCTTGTATCACTAATTTTTATTATATTTATTAACCCTTTCAGTCCTGAATTTTTAAAATTTGGAATAAAAAAATGGTGAAAATTAGTGTTAAGGGTCATCAAGAGTATATCCATAATTAGTTTTATCTCATTTTCACCACTGGTATAGGAACCAGGAAGTCGTGGTAAATACCATCAACAGGTTTGAAAAGAAATGGAAATAAGTATATAAAAAACCCGGGTGGTAAATGCCATGGGAGGGTCGAAAGGGTTAAGGATCTTTCTAGTATTTCAAAATTTGATAAACATCGTTTATTTTCTAACAATTTTAAATTATTTAATCTCAAGCTATTTTGGGTATTGCTTATTGCAAAATTGTCGTGATAATTTGTTTTAATGGACAATATGCTGTTTTTGAAATTTGAAATATTATAGTATTATGAATTAACCCCTTAACCGGTTTGCTCGTACGCCATACGTGCATCGATTTATCGAACTTTGATAGTTGTAAACAAAACATAAAACATAACAATTATGATTCAATAGTAAAATGACTTCGAATACGTAGATAAGCCAAGGATTTCCTTTTGAATCAAAATAAAGAAATATTCCCAAAATAGAAGGTGTCATCTTATTAGATAGTATGTAAACTAAACCGGTTAAGGGGTTAAACTCGAAATTCTTAACCTCTGATTTTGTTTTATATCGCTTAAATTCCATTTTTGATCTTGGATTTGTTATGACAAAAAAAAAATGATTTTTCTAAACATACTTGGGGATGGTTTCAAGGACCCATAAAAATTTCTGATTTGTCGAGCGTAAAATAATTTTTTTAATGAATTGACATTGATTGTCGTGTATTTCAGTGTTTCCCAATCTGATCCTGATAATTACTGCCTCATTCAGTATCAAAATGCAAACTAAATTTCCGCTCTATTTACTGTAATAAATCATAATTTTTATTCTTTTGGTAAATCTTCAATCCATCTGTTTGAAATCCTGAGGTGATCTATTATGTTTTATTTTCAATATATGACTGATTGTTGTGACTCAGTAAACTGTAAATATTTTCCTGCAAAATCGAAATGTTTATAGAAGGCTCTTATGGAATGTGATTGTCAATTTAAATGCGTGAATAAATTCTCACACATTTTAATAGAGTATTTAACAAGTTATAAAAGAATATGATATCCTTAATATGCTCGTAGACGTTTTTAAAAACAAATATTACTGGCTTTTTAGCTCCTAATGTGTTTTTAATGCTTTTAAAATTGAATGTTATAAACTTTTAAATCTCTTATACAATCTCCAATTTTTAATATTCAGAATTCACATTTTCTAAGTTCTTAATCCTTTTAATAGCTTTATTATTCAATGTTAACAGTTGTTGGTTTTTTTTGAGTATTTGATATTTGCTTTAATATATATATATATTCTCTGCACTCTGTAATCTAAGCCTTTTCTGCATTATAATTTTCTTTAAATGAATAGGTTGAATGTAAGCAACTAGATATTTTTTCTGATAAGAAAATGTATTACATAATTTTTCTTATTTAAAAACGTAAGAAGTAATTGGAACGCTAAGTATACACAATAACGGATAAAAACAAACGGAAAATAACAATTTTTTAAAATTGAAATCTACATATTTTTAACAATTATTTGCATATATTGCGTTTTGAAAGTGAAAAAACTCATAATATGCATCAAGACAAAGGAAAAAAATGTGATTAAGATGACAATTGAATTGCTTTTATATTATTAGAACGCCGCATTAAACGCATATTCCTAGAATGTAAAACGCTCCTCCTGATTTCTTGGTGAGTTGAATGAAAAGTTTGAGCCGGTTATTTAAATTCTTTTTAATTAATATTAAATGGGAACATTTAAAATTGTTTTCAAAAATTTCAAAAGTTAAGATTGCTTTTCGACATTCAGTGTATGTGCATGTGTGTGTCGAAAAACTAAAAGGGAATTGGTATAATATATTTTCCTGTATTATACGAGATGTTATACTGCAAACCCAAACCTCAGCAATCAAAATCAATGTAATAAAATGTAGAGGTAAATGAACATAGTGACCTTCTAAATATGGGCTAATAAGATGTATTCAATATCGATTCAAAATACATACAAGCCGTTTCCCTCTGACTACGTAATTCTTTAAAATCACTATTTAGATGCGAAGTTTGCAAACAAGTTCAAGTTTTTTTTCAAAGAAAAAAAAACCGATACTATATGCTACACGATAACGATTATGATATAATAAAATTTATAATTGCGGGATACAACAGAAAATGGACTGATTTCCAACGAGATACGCAGCTGAAAGGTTAATCAATATTAGATTAAAAATGTAAATGAACTTAAAAGACGGTAAAATTAAGTTTCAATAATTAAGAATAAGTAGGTTACTCATATTTTTATGTAAATTAGATCTTTTAAGACTAGAACAACTTCTGTACAGCCGACCCCCCCCCCCGCCACCACTGAACGTAGCAGTATCGACAGGATTTGTTGTGGCCGACTGTCAACTGTAGCAATGTCCATCCTTACACAGACAGAATCTGTCAAACTAATATCCTCTTCGAGATAATTGGCCCCAAAGGGTCAAAGACTGACCACTTCCTCCTCTACAAACTTTCAAATAGTTGGAAAAAAACTGACAACTTTATACATCGTGTCCTTCAGAGTCTTAAGATTACCTGGTAACCACCAGTACTGAACTCAAGTCATTATTTTCAACTTGCAGATGTTTTCTATGTTCGGAGATTTCTGTACATTCCTTTAAATAGTGGCAAGCAGTACCGATTCTCCCACAAAAGCATTTATTTTCCTGCATTCTTCCAAATCTTTGGAAATATGCTGAGAATCTCCCATCTCCTGATATAATTTGGCTTACCAGTGGATGGTATCTTCTCATTTTTATTTCTGGGTTAGGAATAAAATCGTAAGTTACTCTTCCTTTTTTGGACATATACCATCTGCCAAACCATTGTAGCTTAATTTCTTCTCTCAGATCCCATTTTAAGACACCATTTGATAGACTAGAACAACTAGGGACCATCTACTTTTGTTCATATTTGGAACTTTTTTTGCATATTGTGAAATATGTACCACAGATATTTGATGTTTTTAAGTCTTCAATTTTACCTCTAAAACACTATATAAATAAATTTTAATCACCCTCCTTCAATATTAGTAAGTTATCATGAGATAAAAATGTTAGGAGAAAACTATTCTTAATCAGCCATTCTAAATAAAGCTTAGGGATAAGGATTAGAATTCTGGTTTAATGATACCAGAAATCTAATCACTCAGTATATTATGAATTGATAATTACAGAAGGAACTGAACATATTGGTTATTTTAGTTCTATATCAACAAATAGTCCTAAGATAAAAAAAAATCCAAGGTGGAAAAAAAATTCTAAATCGACCATCCAAACTATGTTCAGGGATAATGGTTAAAATTCAGTTTTAGGGATTCTTTAATTTTAATTCCTAAGTATAATATGAATTGATAGTTACAGAAAGAATTGAATTGTAACAACTTGGTAATTCTATATCAACACCTAATCATGCGATAGAAACATAAGGTGAAAAGAAGCCTAGGTTGTATCGATCATTCTAAATAATGTTTAGAATCCAGGTTTAGTGATACTTGAATTTTAATCACTGAATATAATATGAATTGATAATTACAGAAATAATTGAAAATATTAGCTATTTAAACTCTATATCAACAAATAGTCATAAAATAAAAGCCTGTGGGAAAAAAACTTCTTAATCAATAATTCCAAGCAATGTTCAGGGATAAAGATTAGAATTCAATTTTAGGGAAACTTGAATTCTAATCGCTGAGATTATTCTGAATTGATGATTATGTTCAAGGATAATGATTAGAATTCACCTTTAGGGATACTTGAATTCTAATCGCTGAGTATATTCTGAATTGAAAGAACTGAACAAAAATTGCTATTTAAATTCAATATCAACAAATAGTCAGAAGATAAAAACCTAAGGTGGAAAAAATATTCTGAATTGACTATTCGAAAAAAATGTATTTGGACACATTTTTATTATTTAGTTTATTTTGAATCAACAAATAACCATCGATATATATATAATGTGACAATAATAATATTCTGAATCGTTTACTCCAGAAAGGAATACTTGCATTCTAAACCACCTGTACACTTTATTACAACTAATCATAAGATGAAAACATGGCTTGAAGGTGAGTATTCAGAATAGAACTCCCAGAGACGAGAAAAATCCTTGGATCAAATGCTAACAATGGTCTTCCCGCTTCCATCGTGGCATTTCGAACACGCCGCTCGTGTTGCCACGCTGAACTTAACACTTCACAAAAGGGCAATTAATTAATTCACAGCTGCAATTAAGTAATGACCCATGTAATTAATTGAAAGTCGATGATAAATGACAGATGATACGGAAGTAAAAGGAAACTGCCTAAACGCTTGCCTACAGGCATTATTTCCGAAACAATTGTGAGAAAATTGAATGCGTAATTGTTAAGCAGCGAAGAAGATAAGAAGAATAGGGCAATGCTATTTTATTGGTGGAAAATAATTTCACTAGAAGAGAAATGAATAACATCATGATGTCTCTGAGTACTTTCTTATCACTGGATATAGTTTTTATATAGCGATTATTGCATTAAAATTTTCAAAAACCAATTATCAATTATTAAGGCACTTAACGAGTCAGTGGAATTATTAATGGTTTCTAATAATTACAATAATTTTTGTAAGGTATGTCTTATTATTTGGCAAATAGTGATTAGGCCAATTTATAATAGGGAATTAAAATTTTTATTCTTTATTTTTTGTCGGTTATTTCTGAATTAGTTTTCTAGTGTGAACAATTAACTATTAAAAACGTATTTCATCGCTCACTTTTGATTACCATTTTGAATTTCATGGTCAATAAAATTTATATTCCGTTTGTCTGAAAATATGGTATATTTTATACTTCGAAATATTCTGGCATATACTTTACAAGTAATTTTAATATAAATGAAATAGAATAAGTTTACAGATGGAATAAAAATATAATCCAAAATATAAAATAATTCCAATTGAACTGAAATTGCTGGAATTATTTTTTTCTTGGCATTTTTAAAGCGTTTTGGAAGCACATCAATTTCTATGATTAACATCCTCACAACGAAGTTTTAATTTAATTATAAAATAAATTTTAGGCAATTGCTTTGACTTGACATTCTTTCTTTACAATGCAAACTACTTTTAACAAAACTGTCCATTTTGTAAAAATAGCAAACTTTATTCTATACAAAATATACTTTTTTTTTTCAATTATTCTGATGTAACGCAAATTTCTGAAACAATTGAAATGTTTTATTTTGCGGTATTTAATGATAACTGTAGGAAAAAACAAAATTACTAAATTTTTCCTCTCGTTCATTTACTTTTTAAACTTGTTTTTTAAAATGCATTTCATCATTCCAAACATATGTATTAATATGATAAAGAAATCATTATGTGATGTAATAAAATGCTCACTGAATAGAAGTAACATCCGGTTCAAACATTTATTGATGATAATCGGCATTCACTGTGCTAAACATCAGCGACAAAAAGAATTTAAAAAAAAGTTCTTATTGGCTGGCACAAAAAGAAAGATTCGATAAATTACGGAAAATGTACATAAAAGGAAAAAAAAATCATGGAAGTTTTTTTAAATTAAACTTTACTGAAATTATCAAAATATCATCAGGTGAATGAAAAACGAATTCACTGAATCTAGTATCTGGAATATTTTATGCTAATTATTCTTGCTTAAAAAGCAGTTTAAAGTTTTGATTTCCAAATATCTTCGCTTTTACAAAATAAAAAAGAAATCCGAAAAGAATTATTTTATATAAGAATTCTTTCATATTTTTAGAAATCGTTTGCTTTCTGACCGAAAACAAAAATATTTTCTTTAATAGAGTTGAGATGTCTAAATCGAATCCGGGAAACGACAAAAAGAATTATTTCTCAATAACTAGTACAATATATGCAATTAAATATATATATATAAAGAGAAAATTATTGGCAGAATTGTCATGAAATTTAAATATAGAAATAGTTATTTATGATAATGGCGCACATATCATTTAAGTTTTTGTAGAATGCTTTATATATCTAGCTGTATTAGAAATTGCTTTTTTCCGAAACTAAACTAAAAAATTACTTATTAATTTATTGTAAATCCGTGATTAGAAGGGGAAAAAATCACATTGTCCGACTTGCGTTATTCAATCTTTAGAAATTTAGCTATCCAACATCGAAAGAAAAATAGCTACGAACGTTGAAATAATTTTATAAACTAAGATTACTTTAAAATCTTAATATAACCGTTTTTTATTATTACGACATATTTAAAAACTGTAAACAAACCTTACTTTTATTACTTGTATTTATACTTAATAAATCGAACAGGTTTTGAAATGAGAATAGCTGTGACTTTTAAATCAAATAAGAACTAAATAAATGAATAATTAACTTTCAAATAAATAAACACAAAATGGCTCAACTGAAAGAGTATATCAGTTTGTGAGAGAAACATGTCAAGGAAGGGCGTAGCTGTTGAAAACGGAAGTTTCACTGGCGCTGGTTCAGTTGACAGCTGATATTTTTAAAAGCAACCAAAGGAAAACAGTTTTCTCTCACATTTTGCATTTCAAATAAATGTATGTTAAAAATATTCATTTTAAACCGATTTCACATTTTTATCTTGCAGTTTTTAGTTAACCTAATTTTACTAACGGTTTGGTTCACGGTTTTGAACCCGGATGTGAAAACGATTGATACTTCGAGTACAGGGTCATGTGCTCACTTTGAATAATAATTAAGAAATAACAATTATAGATTGATTAGACTTGATGATTGGTAAAGTTATTAATGATTCTGAATGTTGTCGGGAAGGACTCATTTCAAGGAAAGGGGGTATTTTTTTATCATCTGTCACGTACACATCAATAATATAAAGCGTTTTGTGTTTAGATTTGCAATATAGTAAAGAGAACCGAGAAAGTATTTTGTATCTTTCCATTTCGTATCCAAAATCATTAAATTCGTATAATAGAGAAATTAATCTAAGAAATAAATCAAAATAATTTATTTTTTCTTTTCAATTTGGCAATATCTGCGAAAGTCTTTAACATATTTCTTTTGTGTGTAATCGTTTGGCATAAAATTATATTCAATTTATCAGGTAATCGTTTGGTATAAAATTATATTAAATTTATCGGGTAATCGTTTGGCATAAAATTATATTAAATTTATCAGGTAATCGTTTGGCATAAAATTATATTAAATTTATCATCAAAAATATCTCAATCTCGATTGGTTGCTGATTTAGTATGGCAGATGTTTAACTTACCAACAGGTGTGAATTCTTCATCCTCTTCTTCATCGGTTAGAAACTGTTGGCCTGGCACCTAAAACAAAAGCAAACAAATTAATATTTGTTTTAGAAGATGTATAAAAATTAAAACTATAATTATACAAATAAAGAAATTGAAATTAAATTCCTTATATTGTCTCTGAAGCAAAATTCATATCTTATTGAGCAAATGAAGAGTGTAGATTCTGTGGAATAATAATAATTTCATTTCCTCCTTGATTCGAACCCATAGAATCGCTGAATTTCTAGAAAGTTATTATCAATACGAAAGTATTATTTAAGTTAAATGTTTTTGAGACAGATTTAGACAGAAGTCAGCCTATGAAGTAAAGAAGCATCAAGATTAATTCTGGCATACGTGCTACTTTATTAGGATTGATGTCAAATAGCATTAGGGGAATTTATCGAACAAGTGCTATAGTATCTAAACAAAATAGTTGCTAGAGGTCCCTTTTTAGAAAAAAAAGGAATAAATTAATTTTAGTTAAATATTACTCTTAATAAAGTTAAAAATAAAATTTTCAAATGCATTTCATAATATAAGTCTGTTTTACCAAGCTTCAGAAATCATGGTAAATTAATTAATATTTGTGATTCTGATTGTATCTATACTACTATTATAAATGTGAACGTTCGGATGGATGGATGATGGGGTTCAATCACGCCAGAACGGCCGAAGGGAATTGGATGAGATTCAGCACAGAGATAGATTATAGTCCACAGAAGAACATATGCTAATTTTTATTCCGGTTGTTTGAGTGGTTAATTTTTTATCAATTAAAAACTAAATTTTCCACTAAAAATTTTTTAAAAAAATCTGAAAACATCAGGCTGAACTTTTTGAGTCGTTTCTTTTTATTTTTCTATTTCCGGCATTCTTTTAATATTATCTTATCTAATAGAATTCTTTGTGATTTATTGTTGGATTTCCCGACAGAAAATACTGTTCATCAGAACAAAAAAAATTTAAAAAAATCTAATCATTTGTTTTTATTTTTCTGTTTCAGTTTTTCATTTTAATATTATCATACTATTCTAAAGGAAGGTTTATTAATTTTTTTCTTACGCTGTTTTTGTGTTAATATGATTCGATATTTCCTGTTCATTGCTCTTGATTTTTTTTCTTGATGTACATATTACTTTTGCCTATTTTCATTATTTTCGGCTAAATTTTTAAAGTACCTTTATAGTTTCAAGTGCGTAGTTTTTTTCCCCACGCTAATGATGTTAGACGTGACATATTTTCGACCGGTTATTTCAAACGATTCTGTTTATTTTCGTAGTGTATGATAAATTTTAAAATTAAACATTGTTAATTAATAGATATTTTGATTCCTTCAGAAGTGCTTTTGAATAAAAATTAAATAGATGAATTGAAATTAAAATTTTCTAATCTGCATTGCGTTTACCCCAAACGGTGCTTAAAATTCACGTCTTTGCGTTGCTCCAATTGACGTTGAAAATTTATGAATGCATACGGTTTTGATAACATTTTACATTGTGATTAGACTGTCAGGTCTCACGTAGACACAGCAAAATTTCCATGCATACGAAATCGCGGGTAAGAGCTAGTGTCTTTATAAAACCCTTGTTCGTTAATCCCCGAATTACTTATATTATAGGCAAACTGAAAAGAGATTCAAGTTTATGGATTCTTCAAAATAAAACAGAATGTTTACATATAAGAAGTAAAATACAGATAAAAAAGCGATCGCATTGATTGTTTGATTTTGTCCTACTGAAAGCAATTACAAATATAATCTATAAAATAACAGATTTAGTACAAGTTATTCTGGAGTGTGGCCTCAATTGGTGCATTAGGATACCTCCTAATAGCCATGAAACTGAAATTTTAATAAAAGGAAAGAAGAGTATTTTTTTAACCGTTTCTGATTTGTAATTTTTTACACAATGATACACCAGAAAATGTTATTATGAAAGTATAAAGAATTGATCAAGAATACTTTTTACAAAAGGACGAAAGAATAAGGCGATAATTGATTTCTTTCGATTTAAAAATGATTATTCCAGTTAAAATCTGACGGACTATAAATAAAATTCTGGAGGAAGCTGTGATTCGAGTTACTATGTTTGATTCAGGAAAATCTAAAAATACGAAAAGCACTTCTTTGTCATTAAAATGTAGTTGATCTCATTATGCAGAATTAAAATCGTAGCTTTTCCTCTAAAAATTAGTTTCAAGCATGGATTCGTCTTAAAAATAGAATCACTTATTTTTTTTATTTAGAAATTCTAAATTAGCATTCAAAAGAAATATTTTTATTTATAAATATTCTCATTTCTAGTGTATGCTGATTCAATCAAAATATATAGAAGCAAATACAATGCCTTTCCCTTAGTTTTAAAATAGGAGCCTTAAAATTTTTTAGGTGTAGAAAGTTAAACGTTAATTTCGAAAGAAGAAAAAAACTAATTGAGAATTTTTTATGAAGAATAATTTATTACCTATAAATTATCGTTGTGATCAGAGTAGGGTTAATTATTAAGAATAATTTACTTCTGGTTTCTACACATTGGGAAAAATGAAAACATTTATTTAAATATTATACGGTAAAGAATATTATAAAACCTCAGTTCTAAAATTACAAATAAATAGTTCCAATAGTTTTATATTAATTTTTGAAATTAATATAAAAATGCTCCATAATAAAGTAAAACAGACTTTTAATGTTATCATTACAAATAAAAGAATTGTATACCAAACGATAAATAAATTTCCACAGTAATTGAAGATGCTTAACTACTGAGAATTCTATTATTGTAATAACGTTAATAAACACGTAATTATATTTAATTTTCGATTATATATTATTTGTGACAATCCGAATTAGCATAAAACCAAAGAAAGAAATGTGCTATAAATATTTCAGTTCTAATTTCCAATTTTCTATACATTGTCAAAAAGAAATGTTCAATAAAAATGTTTTTAAATATAAGTACAGACATCATTAAAATTAATGCCTTTTTTGCAACATGTAAACAAATAAAAAATATTTAATAGCAGATGCTTCATAAAACCATTCTCTAAAATTTGGAAAATAAAAAAAAATATTTAGAATATTCTAGTAAAAAGACACATTTTTCTTCTCTTTACTATAAACATCAGCCTATTATCTAATGATATTTTCGACTCTAAATGAATAACTACGAAAAAGAAATTTAAGAATAAAGTAATATCGTATTTTCAAAAAAAAAAAAAACATAAAATCGAAGTGTTGAAACAAAAACGTTAAAAATTTACTTTTTAAACTTTACCTATGGCAACATTAAAACGAAAACAATTATACAGAAATAAGCAAATAAACATTTGTTTTGTTTTAAAAACGAATAAAATAGAATCAGAATATTTTCTTCCACATAGTGAAATTTCAGACGATTAAATTTACCGACAACGTATAAACTGAAATCTAAATATCTTACTTTGTGAACCTTCAGTTACATAAACCACTCGATAACGTACGACAAAAAATTATTCAAAAGAAAACAAGAGTATTTTCAATAAGAGAAAAAAAAAACTGTTTTGAATATTTCATTCAGTTCAGTCTGCAAAGCAAACTCATAAACTCAAAGGACAACTTTAGTTCAAGTCAGGGTCACATGTGATAAGCTCTAAATTCTCTACGTGATGAAGTTATCAATTGACATACCATACCAACGCAAGAGAACTGTAAACGAAACAGATATCATTGCTTTCCATTGAAAAAACGCAAGAACTTGCCGCCCACATTGTACCCGTTCTATTCTGGAATTACGAGAAATTTTTTTAACCGACATGTTTGGTTCTGATATCGTTTCAATCACAACCTTGCCGAGTAGTCTGAATACATTACTTTTTCTATTCTTTTTCTCTGTCTTTATGACTTCTACCACCTTCGCCTAGTTCAATTTAGTAAGGTAATAAATATTCTAAGTTCTCGAGAATGTCTATTATTATGGTTATTGAAACATAGAATTTGGAGAATGCATTTTGTCTCTGCATGATTCTGAAAGATATGTTGCATTTTTTCCCACGGAAATATTTTCTCAAATTATTTTTATGGTAAAAGACATTCATGAAAATTTAGACTTTAATAGAAAAAGTAGTATTTTTTGATTGAGTGTACAATGGATTCAATAATATATAATAAGATTATTTGTATATAATAATTTTTTTTCTGTCTTTCAGTTTTTTTTTTAATTGCTTCAAAGAAAATTGTTGAAAGACCAAAATCGTCTGCTGAAATGCAAAATATTTTCTTTAAACCTAAAAAATATTTTTTTGAAAACTATATCAGTTTAGGAATTTTTTAAACAAATCATGGCAATCGAATTCTTAACAGTTTTTTGTATTTTTCATTTTCTATAATTTATTTTGAAATCAAATACTACAGTAAAAGAAACAGCCCCAGGAAAAATAATTCGAAAATTTTTTAAATGGAGAATTCTTTATTTAGGTTTTTGAGTTAGTCTCTTCATGATACCATTTTTTTAATGAAATGAAACCAATTCAGATGACGTAAATCCCATGAAAGACTATCATTACGTGTTATCAAATATACCTGTCAAACTATAGATATTAGCTTTGAGCATATTTTCATCAACGAAAGCCTTGTGTAACTGTATAATATCCTATTTACATTTTCTTTAATCTTTTGAGAGTCAAAATATTTCGTTGTTGTCGAAATTTTGTATATTTTAAAGCAGATTGTAGAACAAAACATTTTTCAGAAAATTCCAAATTAATTCGAAGCATGGATAATGTAAATCTGAAAAGATCTCTAGCCTGTAGGCATTATGTGCAACATTACTTTAAGCATTAAGTTTTTACAAACCCATAGATAAAATCTTTACTCAAACAGTAAAAAACTATTTGCATACAACAAATTAATAATGATTTTTAAAAACGTTAATGAGAACAAGATACGAGATAGTTGATTTGGTTAAGATGGCTTTCAGGAACTCAAAGAAATGTAATCTTTGCTCACATGTTTTGTTGAAAGTTAAGCGGCATTACAATTTATAATTCTAAATTTCGTTTGGTTCCAATTTTCCTTTTTTCATCTGATTATAAGTTTAAAACATATTTAAATTCAACACAAATTATTTTAAGCACAATCGTTAAAAACAAAAATTAAAAATATTATTACATTTTAGCTGAGTTTTTTTATTAGCATAAAAAAGCACAAACAAATTCCAGTACAAAAACTAAAATCATTTCCGAAATAAAATATTAACAAAAGAGTATTCGAATCAGTAAAATTATTCTTAACCTTTAGAACAATGCAAGATCCGTCAAATTACTAAATTTGAATTAGTAAACAACATACCGCATGTATTAAAAATTACTGAAATTAAAATGAATGCGAAAATTTAAATAAATATCAAGATGCAAAGTGCAATATCAATTAAAAATCGTTTTACGTTTCCAAAGCAAAAATTTATTACCTTTTGAAAAGCCGGAATAAATCGCTAAATTTTACAATCCTAAGTTTTATATGGCATCAAATTCACTTTTATCATCTGACAATGAATTTTTAACATATTTTAATTCAGCACAGTTTATTTTAAGCACAGTTGTTAATAATAAAAATCAGTGGTATTATTACGTTTTAGCTAAATTTTCATTAGCCTTAAAAAATATAAGCAGCGCTTTGGAAAATTAATATAATTCCAATAAAAAACTAAAATCATCTCTGAAAATAAAGTATAAGCAAACGATTATTTCCTACAATAAAAGAATTGTTCTTAACATTTAGAATAATAAATACATTGTCCCGGACGAATAACCAAATTCGTATTAGGAAATTACAGATGATATGTATATAAAACTGAAATAAAAATAAATTTATAAATAAAAGAAAGGTGAATGTGAAGATTTATATAAATGTATTGAAATAAAAAGGATTGTAATGTAAAGATTAAAATAAATTACAATCAAAATGTAATATTAATTAAAAATTACTTCGCGATTTCAAAGCTAAAATTATTTTTCTTTTTGAAAATGCGAACTTAAATCGCCAAATTTTCAACAGCTAACAAATCTTGTCTAACCTTTAGGTTTAAACAAAACAAAGCAAAGCAAAGCAATTGAAACCCCATTAGGCAAAATTTTCCCGTTAAACACCGAACAATTGACCGGCACTTCTATGCTCTAACTTAAAGGTAAATTCTTTTTATCACACGTTTTAGAAGAACGTAAATCATGGACAAGAAAGAAGAAAAAAAAGGAACTCTTAGTTTTCTTCACTTGCGATAGCGGTTGGTTGGAAGAAGTTTCCGGGTTTTCTAATTGTTCTACCAGAAAAGGTCGCGAGAATTCTTTTTTTTTCTTACTCAAGCAATGGGCTTGAAAGAAATATGGTCAGATCTCTTTGTTCAAGGGCAAGCTGGCGCAAATTACAATGGAACAAGCAAGATGGTAGCGTTGATTTAAATTTAATTGGACAGGTCGCAAAGTACGAAATTAATTAAAAATTCCATGGTTAGTATTTTGGAATTAGGTATCTTGTTTCACTTCGTAGATCTTGGACCGGTTTGGGTAGTGGCCGAGGGTCAGTTGTTTATTTTTTAGGTGGACGCCCGTTCGTGTGAAAAGCGCATCCAAACTTTTACACGAGGAAAAAAATTCTTACAGTAGAGGTCAGTTCCACACACACATGGTTGATTTTTGTTAAGGCTTCGTGAAACTGAATTAACGGTACAAAAAAACTCCTCATCCGACTGAGTATATGGCATATTTACTTACAGAAAGTTGTTTATATAGAAAGTCAGATTTTTTTTCCGAGCAAACGATTTTCTTTGGAAGAATTTTTAAATTGCAATAATAATGTCACGAAATAATATTGAGGTGATAAATTGCCTTGAGTATATTTTAACTAGCAAAATTAAAACATTACTTAGCAAAGGATTAAAAAAAAAGATTCTTTAAAAAATGGTATCGGAAAGTTACCAAAATAAATGAAAATGAATGAAAGTCATTAAAATTGAAACAGTTACAAAACTTATTATTTTAGATTATTATTTAAGTCCAATACAGACGCAGAAATTGACATTAAGAACATTATTCAAGAAAAAAATTTCCCAAAAATTGTTCTTACACTGTTCTGCTTTAAAGTTCCCATTCAACTACTTGTGATAAATAATCTCTAAAACAATGATTATGAGCAAAGTATAATCGCAAGAAATAGAGAAGATTACTTAATTTGATAATTAAAAAAACAATCAGATTTTCT
>JAOUZG010044463.1:4107251-4132622 GCA_026289955.1 Argiope argentata
TAAAATATTCAACATTAAACTAAGAAATCTGTTTGTAGTCTATTTTAAATATAGGAAGAATAATCCTTGAATGAGTTTTAATTTATAGAAAAGATGAAGCTTGATTTAAGGATATATATTATGGAAAACGATGTCATTTAATCAAGCACTAAGATATAAAATTTATAAATTATTTACAACTGCTGTAACAAAAAAGAAATTAATACTGAATGATCTTAGGAGTTTTATCAATCAACAGACAAGAGAAAATCCAATTTCACAAGAGATAAATTTATAAATTACATTTTAAGGCGCAATAATACCTCGGGATAAATTTGCATGTAACTATAACCCCCTTATATTAAAACCCTGCTATTTAGAAGTAATTAAATAAGAACTTTGATCCATTTTAATGTTAAACATTAAATATTATAGTAGGATTTTAGAATATTCATTGAATTTACTTTCTCCAAGTAAACCAAAATAAACTATGTATTTTTAATGCAATATATTTTCCGGTATAATTGTATATTTTTTATAAGATTAAATCTGCTTGTATCATTTGAAAGCCTTTTTTTAAATATTAATACTAATAGCATACTTAATATAAATGAGAAAATAAAATAACTCTAAAGAATTTGTTTAATAATACATTCAATTATGAGAATTACTACAATATTTATAAAGAATCAGCCGTTGGGTAACAGCATTATGTAAATAATTTTTTAAATTAGTTATGAAGTTTGAAATATTATTTTTTATTCCTGAATCAGTCAGTATTTTGTCAAAATACAATGTGTTTGTATTGCCAAATGGATACCTAAAAGCCTAATATCAAGCCTGAATCATCAATTTGTGGTAAATACTTTACACTGCAAGGGAGCTCATATTAATCGCAATATTTGGTACTACAACTAGTATTTTTTTTTCTATTTATCAAGCTTATTACAAACATTTCTGGTTAAAAAAAACAGAACCTGCATACAATCTTTCGAAAAAAATGTTTACAAATTCATTCCGTACATGTAGAAAAAGGTTCTGAAATGATACGTCGAATCTCCATCATTGCTAGCCAATACGAATAACGAAAGCATTCTTTGGCGGGAAAAAAATCAGCTGCTCCGGTTCTATTGTCAAAGCATATGATTATGCATTCGCGTAGGAGTCTTCGACAACTCTAAGAAGAATTAGAAAAAAAAATTGTTCTTTGAAGAAAATGTAGGCCATTTTGCGAATAAAATGTTGGGTGCTTCTAAAGTCAGGATGGTGCGTGGTACATACAGAGTTCTGGGAGGGTGGACTAAATAGAACAACAATTCGACCCCATTTTTTTACTCGCTTTCAAACAAAAAGAAAAAGTTTTGTTCTTTAGTTGCAGGATGGCCTTGGTTTTCATCAAGGTAGGTGGTTCTTTGTTTTACTAAGGCAGAAATTGTTTCTTTTTTATACTTTCTTCTCTCCTGCAAATAGTAAACCACTGGAACAATAGGTTCTCAATTGGAATTGTGGGTGGTGTGAAGAGTATAAAGGATACCATGAAAAAAACTTTTGAGTTTCTGAATTCTTTTATTTCTGCGTTAGAAATATAAGGAAATTAGAGTAGGCAATTTTTCCCTTCTATTATGATAATTCTTATGATTTTCTTGAATAATTCTTATAATTAAGAAGTGTAATTTTTCTAATTTCAGATGAACAACTGCATTTATAACAAATAAGTGTCATTTATTTTTATAGTTATATTTTTGAAAATTGAAGTTAATATTTAGCATTACTAAAATCAGAGTGAAATTTTTGAACCATTTTTAAAATAACTGTATGATGTTCACGATATTAAAAGGAATTTCTCTTGCAAATAAGTAGTCAAAAGTTATTTTGTATTTTTTTTAAATTACGAATCATCTTATATATCTTAAATAATTAGCTTTTTATAATAAAGTTAAACACTTATAATATTGTTAAGCACTTTCTTAGATTCCTATATATTCTTTCGTAGATCCCTTCCCCTTCACAAGTCTGTCTTCATGGTGATGAATGGGATAGCAGATTATGGCAAAATATAATTTAAGAAAATCAAATTGTTAATTGGAAGCAGGGCTGTGAAAAGTTACTTATAACCCCTTATAAATGCATATTCACAAGCATAAACAATATACAAATTTTGACATAACTAAACGGAATATTTTATATTTAATAAAGCAATGTTTATGTTGCATATAAAATTATTTTAATAATTTTTAGTCCGATTTCAAACATTAGTGATTCATTATCATACTTAATAATATATTCTCTTTTTAGTAGTATCCGCAATGCATTTTCTTATGAGAATATATTTATTGGCTATCCAAATCCGAATGCTTCAAAAAATGCATCAAAATATAGATTGTGAACAAACAACCTATTGTGATTCCTGGTGCATTTACCTGGGGTCACCTATAGGGAAAACCTGCCCCGAATGAAAGGTTTGACATCTCTAGAACTAAATAAAAATCAGTCAATTTGGAATGGAAGTCACTCCATCTATGTGATTAGTTTAATTGTATTTATTTGGGTATCTACATAAATAATTAAACTAACTTAAAATATTAAACTAAGTAATGCAATTTTAAATACTACCGGTGGCCACATAATCCTTAATCCATCCCTAATTTGATACCATTGCAGAAATACTAGGCCCACTTCTGGCCTTGTAACAATAACATTTGCTCTTAACGTCTTAAGGAAGATAAAGCATTAAAAAGTTACAGATATAAACACCTTAACGATATTTTTTTCCAAAGCCCGTTAGGGTATCAGAAGAAAAAATAAATAAAAGAAACCGCCACACTCTTCAGAACAGGAATAAGCTCTAATTCGTTTCGAGTTAGCCTTGGCACCGTTTCTAAGCAGTCAGAAAAGTTGAGCTGTGCTCAAAATATTATAAAAGCAGACGATCAAATTGCTTCGAGGCGATGTAAATCCACCGGAAGAGAAGTGAATTCGAAGAATGTGTTTCAAATGAAGTGGAATAATTGCTCGCCCAAGTGAAAACAGTTGCAGGATTCTTGCAGCTGTTGTTTTGTGTTGATATTGTGGCCGGGAAGTTATAATAAAATGCGGAAATTAGTCACAAAATATAAATGTTTTTGAAAGTTAGTTTTGATATTAAATCTTTGGTATTATTTCCCTTTCAATTCGTTTATAAGTATTGCATATACAATTTATACATAAGAGAAATAGATATTTTTGCAAGTACAAAACAAAATTCTGATCTTTTAACAAGTTGTTTTAATGTCACCATTTTGAAAAAACTATATAAAAAAAGAATTTTTAAAATGTAAACGAAATTAAACCATATAAAAGTTATGAATTTGGAATTTGGCTAATTTGAAGCTATTGAGATTAAAAATCAAAAATTTATCAAAAGATTCGAATTAAAAAAATGTTGAATTATAAAAAGAAGAAAAAAATGCTTCAATTGAAATCATATGAGAAACTACAATTTTCTATCTAAAAATGGCAACAAAGGTTTTTATTTTGAGCATTTAACAATTTTTATTTAACAAAACAATCAAATTAATCAAAATAAAATTCTAACCGATATTTTAAAATTGGATTAATAGGTAATTCGGAGGAAAAATTCGAATTATCGATAGACTCCATTTAAAATCATCAAAAAATAAATCTAAATCCCATCGAGTTAGAGTAAGAAATAATTAGTTGTTAAAAAACAGAAATTTTTCTAAAACTTACACAAAAATTGACTAATAATTTCTTATCAAATAATATATTTTTATTAAAAAACCAAAACTGATGTCAGCAAAAACGATATTTCCTATTTATTATTGTTTAATATCTTAATAAATGATCAGTAGACATTTCTTTTCCAAAAGATGATATTTTTGAATTTTGTTTCTTCAATATTTTAGAAATATAAGACAGCAAAAAATAGATTTATGTATGAAATCAGACATAACATAATTCAGGAATATATTTTATAAAAATGAATAATATATCAACATTTTATTGAAAAAAGAACATTTGTTCGAAATGTTTATTGAGACAATATTTTGATCTTATCAAATGAAAATATTTTTATCTTAGATTTCTGATAGATTAAATATAAACTTGATTTACATAGATAAAAAAATATAGCATAACATGAAATTTCAAAGAAACATTTTTGACAAGGAATCAATATTATAATATTTCCGAATAAAAGCATTACAAAATTACATAATTTAACCGACAAATGTGGCAAAGAAATTTTCAGTAAAATTTCACTAATAAAATGTTTCAATGTAAAAACTTTAAATCATTTTTATTTACTTTTGAAAAATGCAAACAACTTACATTTATATTAAACAAAAATAATATAAAATTAGCTTTTCATATTATTTTTCATTTTTTTTTCTCAGAGGCATAACTTGAATAATTATCTTAGTCCGTGATTGTTACCTTCACGTAACTATTTAAAAATTTAACTACTGATGATAAGAAGATAGATAATAATTAAACACCATACTCTTCTAATTAATTATTCGGAATTAAAATGATAAATTATAATTTGCTTTTACAATAGTTTATCATCAATAAGATGATTTGCCCTTGTAGAGAAGCTAATTATAATTAATAGCATGGAAGACAAATTAATAGGCATAAATTAATCGATTCTATTGTTTTACAAATTAAATTTAGAATATTCAAGGCAATTAAATGATTGAATATTTCGATAAAAAACTAATTCATAAATTTAAATGCTATTTGATTTTTTTAATGAATAACTGCGAGTATATAGCCCACGTAAATTAATTAGAAAGTCAATTAAAATTTATGTTATATTCCAGAAAACACTGCAAACATATTTAATTACGTCAAAAGAAAAATAAATTCCACAAATGAAAACATACGAGGAACACCAATTTTCAAACTAAAAATTCGAAATAAAGGTTTATTTTTAGAACATTTTAAATTTCGGAGGCCACATACGAACTCAAATTCCCATTTTAATACAATTTTGTACAATTAAATTTTTTTTAAAAAGTAATTTATCTACTTTGCTTCATCTTTTTTTTGGCGAAACGCAACTAAAAGTAAAATCTAATAAATGGTAGAAAATTGATTCCAAAACAATTGAGTAAAGAAAAAAAATCTTAACGACAGATTCTTCTATGTTGAGTACAAGAGACCTAATAAATTCTAGAAACATGTCATCAACACAACCGGCCAACCACGAAAGAAGATCAGAGGGGGGATGCTTCTTGCCGGTGGCCCGTATCTGATCGGAACAACTTTACCGTAACCGTGTCTACTGGTGTTACGTCATGAAGAAGAGTCGGCTGCTAAAAATACTTTCTTAGATATGTTCTTCTTTAAGCCGATTGCGATCAATGATGCGAACTTCTTTTCAAATCGTGGACGGCACTGATTATTCTGATGTAGGTGCAACTTGTTGCTGTTGCTAGGTTGTTGACTTGGTTGTTGTACAATGGAACCGCACCACTTGTTGCTGAGGACTTTATAGATGATTGATTCGTCGCGATTTGAATTTCAGTAACGGGATTTGGATTAAATCATTGTTTCGTGAGATCATCAATCGATGGGGATTTTATAATTTGCAGCTGAAAAAAATCCCCCAAAGTAAAATTTTAACATAAATAACATGGAGGCAACATGTAAACCCCTTAAAGTCATGGTTGTTAGATGAGATATGTAGCAACATAATTGCATTTTTTTCCTTCTAGGCGTTTCGTAGATGAGTTGGTTCTCTAATATTTGGATTGTTATACAATGTAGCAGCATCATTTTCATGTTGAAGACATTATAGATGATCGATTCTCCGAGATTTGAATTCAAGTAACGGTACTTGATGTTCCGTGACATCATCAATAAATGATGCTTGTGCAATTTCCTACTGAAAAATTCCCGAATGCGAAACTTTATCCGTTATATGTAAACTTCTTAAAGTTATGATGAGATGTATAACAACATAATTACAATTTTTTTTCTTGCAGGGTTTTATAGATGACTTGTTCTTTAATATACTTTATTCTTCTAGTACACGGTTGACCGGTAGTAGAGATTCTTATATAAAAATTGAGTTAATCTTTTACATATGAACTAATAAACTTAACAAGTCTGAACTACGAAAGCCCATAGGAAAATTCTTATGTAAATATATCGATCTAAAATACATATATTTTACATAGATGGCACAGGAAATGTTAGCAATGATGTTGCCTAAAATATGTCATCTTTGATCATTTTATCGATGATTACTTAGGGTTTTAAATTCCATTTATAGAAGTAAATGGCATAGATAATCCAATGCCACAAATATTTTAAGCAAAAATTAGAAAATGCACATATTCTAGTTATTTTAAATATATACCGACAAAAAATTTTAGTAGAAATTCTTTTATCAATTCATTCGAATGTTTCATTTTTCTAAGTTTGACTTCCACAGGAGCATACATAAGCAATAAAAAGTTTCAGTTGTGCAGTAAAATTCAAAGTGATTCAAAAGCCAAGGCAATTTTGTGTTTGGAAGGAACAAAGTGACAATTCAGAAAGTCAAAATTCAGCAGTAAGAATAAGTTTTTATTAATTTCTTGTTCAAGAACTTTTATTAATCTTTAATCCAGAACTTTTATCAAAGTATGTTATTGATTCCAACATTGAGTAGTTTTTAATTAATCTGCTTCAATAGCAAATGGGAAAAAGAAATTCTCATATTTGATAGTAATTTAAATTAAAAATCAACTTCAAACAAAATTGATTATCAGTGCAGTATAGTGATATATTATGTGTTCTTTATTTTATAAATTTTATAGGATGCTTCTAAAGTTTCAGAGAGGAAGTGGTTACATTTTAAAATTATTAATATATAATCATTCCATGAAATGTTTCATAAATACTCCAAAAAAATTCTTGGTCGCCGCATTTAAAAACTTATTCATTATCTAAATTATATTTAACAGGTAACGATCAATACAAAATGCAATCTTTAAAACTTGATTTGTTTATAATGAATTGAAAGAATTCCACAATTTGAATATTGATTTACATAGTTTAAATTCAACAAAGCATATGATTTTTTAAATGGGCATATTTGAAATAAAAAGGCACATGTCTTTAAAATGACATGGGAGAATATTTTACGAGAATAAAATATAATATTCAGATATTTCATATATTCATATAAAAATCTAACTTCTCCTGTAACGCAGCATTAAAAAATATTTTTTAATAAAATTAAGAAAATCATTTAACATCAATGCTTTAATTGCTGCTCAATAGATTATTTCCATAAATCATGTGATGGATTTAATAAAGTTCTTTCATAAAAAAATAGCTTCATAATAAAGAATTACTTTGAAAATAATTATTAAAAACACATTTTAATAAATTGAAAAGATAGCAGCATTAAACCTGACCAAAAGATAATAAATTTCTTCATTTGAAAGAACTTACAAGGAAATAAAACCAATTACTTGTAAACTATAATCATAAAGCGAAAACACTTTGAATTCTCAAAATTAGATTTATTAGCAATTTATTGCATATATTACTACATATCAAACGCTTGAAAGATTTAATTACAACCAATAAAAAAATTTCCAGCTATAATTAAAATCACAAAATGCAAAATTTCTGTGAAACAAATGCAGTAATTCAACAAACGATCTACCAAACGATTTCTGAACAACACGCAATCACGCGAAGAGGAAAAGATCAAGTTACGGTTCCGATTCTCTGGCGAAAGAGCAATCGAGGTTAAAGCAGAGCTGTGGTTGGAAGAACATTTTTGCATAATAATCGTTGGAAAAATCCTCGCATTCTTTCTTCATGGTCCGTACTTAAGTCACACAAAAACTTATATTTTTAGAAAAATCAGTGATCCAAATTCCTCTCTTTCGATCGGGAAATAATAACCTTATTCTCACGACAGAATAGAGCATTATGTGTTTGGCAACATGAAATAAATAAATCGCTATCATTTGGATCAACATCTATATAAAGTATTAGTTTTAATATACAACAAACCAAAAATAAGGATTCGATAGTTGTAAACAATTATAAGTAACTTATCCATTTTCTATAAATGACTCTAAGACAGTACGATACAGCTATATTTATCTTGATAAATGAATTGATTTCTAATTTAATATTTGTGTTGTTTTCAACAATGTAAGAAATAAAAATACTGATTTTCATTTCCTCGTATACGACGTATATAAGAAAGCAAAGGAAACTGTCTCCCCAAAGCTTTCTCGCATACTTTTTAGTAAAAGTACTATCACAGAGAATGTCTTAGTATGGTATTCTAGTACAATAGTTACAAAATATAAACTTTGGTGTAAATTTAGCATTTTTAATGAATCTATCGTGCGTTACTTGGCGAGTGATTTGGCGATTAATTCATGGCACTTGTTATGAGTACCAAAAATCGAATTTGTGCATTAGACATGTTCTTCATAAACAATTAAAACACAATTTTGACCCAAAATTGAACTTATAGTCACAAAAACCTTTACCAACTTTTATTTGTTTAAGTAGCTGCTTTTAGAGTTATCTCACTTATATGTTTCTGAAAGTACAGACAGACAGACAGACGGTAAACTACTTGATGGATTCCTCTCAAACTTTGGCCGGTTGCGTAAACTATAGATGTTAAATATGTATTCCAAATATTATCCATCTAACTCCGTTCATTTTGTAGTTAAAGTATTAACTTTTATTCGAACAGTCGGGCTTACAGACTTCTTCTGAACGGAGTTAGCTCAAGCTTTGAAGGAAATCTGCAAATTTGGTGTAAAGACCGTATAACATATTTCACCCGTCTTATTCAATGCTTTTTAGAGTTATCTAAGTCACGATCTACAAAAATGTTTTTCGAAATCTGAAACATAAAAAAAGTGGAGATTCGTCAAAATCTTGAGTTCAAAATTTTTGACGATTACAATACTTTCTCTATACTGCGCATACCAAAAGTGAGATAGCCGAAAAATTAAATATCGTGACTTCAATGAATCTCCACCTTTTATACTTTTCTTAGTCCGGGAAATATGCCCTGTATGCGCAAAAACACACACAAATATTAACTAACTACACGGAATTAATTTGGCATGTGATTCTAGTTACAGATTTCTATCGTAATATAGAAAAATATTTAAAAGAAGGTCGCTCTGATTATGAGCAACTATTTAAAAGTGTTCATTAAGGAATTGAATCGTAGTGTTGAACTTGGAAATTACATAAACTTTTGAGCAAACTTGCCAAGAATTGACTATCTTTCTAATGTGCATATGTATGGCTATCTGTAAACTTAAACTACATGTAAATGTGTGGCTATGTGTAAATGTGAAATGTTTGTAAATGTGTGGCTATGTATAAATGTGTGGTTATGTGTAAATGGAAACTATTTGTAAATGTGTGGCTATGTGTAATGGAAACTATTTGTAAATGTGTGCCTACGTGTAAATGGGAACGATATGTAAATGTGTGGCTACGTGTAAAGGGGAACTATTTGTAAATGTGTGGCTATATGTAAAGAGGAACTATTTGTAAATGTATGGCTACATGTAAATGGAAACTATATGTAAATGTGTGGCTGCATGTAAATGAGAACTATATGTAAATGTGTGGCTATGTGTAATGGGAACTATATGAAAATGTGTGCCTACGTGTAAATGGGAACTATTTGAAAATGTGTGGCTATGTGTAATGGGAACTATTTGTAAATGTATGGCTATGCGTAAATAAAAACTGTTTGTAAATGTATGGCTATTTGTGTTAGGAAAACACTATAACTCTAATCTATCAGTAACTCAGTACTTGTATTTTCTGGATACCAAAACTGTACATCAAATTTTGTAAAGGGTCGATTCAAAAGGATGCAAAAAAAAAAAATAATCCATGTTTGATTTTCGCCTTTATACTACGAAACTCAACCAAAATTTGTGCAAATATAAGATGTAGTCAAAAAGATAATATTCCCTATTTTTATTATTTCTCATTTATTGTTCAAAATAAAATTACAGTTCTTATTCATTTATATATATGCAGTTTTAGTCAAAATTCAATTATGCTTTATTTCTCTTTTTTGAGTGTCAATGATGAAACTGTTGGCCACTTCCCTACCTCGTTATATTTCAAATCGGAAATAGATACCGAAATTTTTCCCATTCCGTTTTCAAATTCCACCATTTCTTATAACAACAAAATACCAATGGGAAAATAAGCTCGAACATCAACGCGAATTCAGTCATGGTCATATTGCGGGTGCCCCTTGGGAACATTAAACCGGCATTTCTACATTAAAGCTAACGGCTTCCTTTGTTGACCAATGTCCGCTACCGAAAACAATGGTGTCCATTTCAAACATTTAACCAATCTTTTCCCGTTATTGTCTGAATTCTATTGCGGCGGAAGTGGGAAAAATTGTCCCGAGAATCTGAATATTCGCAGGCGAATACATCTGTACAAAGTTGAAATTTTAATTTACACACATTTTATTATTCATTTAATTTTTAAATAAAATAATATACATTAATTGTTTGCTTTATTTTTTGATATAAAATAAATTTTAAATCAAAACGTATTTTATATATTTCACTTTAGTATTTAATATATCGAAAAAATTCACGTATTTTAGTACAAATGAAATAGTTTAAAATAAGATTATATTAATTTAAAAGCGGAAAAGTATTTTTTATTATATAATAAAAAAATACTATCAAAACTAAAATGTTATTGTATAAAGTAATTGGTTATATTTTCAATTATTATTATGAAAATACCTCAAAATTAATTTAATTAGAACAAAAAAATGTAAAATTAAGAAAAAACATGAATTACGCAAATTAGAAAAAGCAGAAGGATTATAAAATCAGTAGAAAATTGCACATTTTAGTAAAATATTTCCGTTAAGTAAAAATGTATTTCTTTTTTGTGCCATTAAAGGGTTTTTAAGTATTAATAAAAATTTCACACGAAAAAAATTATAAACTAACTATTTTGATTTTTTGATTATCTGAAAATTTAATTTCAAAACGAGAATTTTTTCTTTCTAAATAAATTTCTTAATTAAATGCAAAGTGGCAGTTTTACATTGATCAAAGAACTAAAATAAAGATTAAAATGAAATCTGCTATGCATATTTCAGTGTATCAGAACATAATTTCTTGAACGGCCAAACACCACATGCTCGTGCGAGTTAAATTATATTTTTATTCATTTTAACTGTTTCATTGAATGAGTCACTTTAGTATCGCAAACGATCCGCAAAAACTTTGTCTCGTATTTATTGTTTAAAAAAATATCACATTTCCTATTTATTTCATTTCATATAATCACGTGCTGAAAATGACATTTTTCTAGGTTTTATTTGCTGTAGTCTTTCACTTATTTTTAATCATTAACCTGTTTTTAAAAATCAGAGCTTTTGTAAATGCAATGGCAAAGTTTTATTAAAATCAGATTTTTTGAGATGCTTGTGCAGATAATGAAATTTCAATTCATTGCCCACGCATCTTTGTTGACGCCACAAGCCTCATCCCCAAAACAACATCATGTTCTGACATGATAAAAATTATCGGTTGATTTTATACAATGTGTTTCCTCACTGTTACTGGACTTGCCTGACGGGAAATCGTCTGACAAAAACCAGCACTTTCAACTGTCAATCAGTTTAAACTTTTATAAACAACAAATTATGTTTTGTACATACACTACTCTATAAAACGTAGCATTCCGACGTCAGATTTATGTCAGAGAACGAAGACTATGTTAAAAATAGCGAAATTCAGCAACCCAGTTTAAAAATGGGCGCCATTTTCAGCTTACACTATGTATTTATTTCCCTTTCATTCTTCACCTGCACGGATTACATCTGCTTTTCTTGTGAAAGAAGGGATTATGGGATGCCAAACAACTATCGCGTGTGTTCATAAGCCGAAATCACAATACTTTTCAACAAACAGCAAAAAACGCCTACGAGGCTTAGATTTGACATGACTTTATTTGTATCGGTTTTAAAAATAATCTCAAAGTCGAAATGAAAACATTCAAATCGAGAGTTCGAAAGTGTATAGAAAGAGAATGAAACATTATTTATTTATTTTGTATTCTATATGAAGTATATTTAAAGAAAATAACTGTCCCCGGATTTGTTTGCTTTATTTTTTAAGGGCTGAACTTTAAGCAGCGGTAACAACGTAGTATAATATTTGAAATGGGGCCTTACACTAAACTGAAAATACAGGGTGTCCATAATTAAACGATTCTTATTTAAAGTTGTCTACTAGCAAAATTACTCAGAAAGTTATGAAATTTTGTGTAGTACATAATAAAAGAATAAAAATTTACTTGAGAGAATAAAAAAAAGGTTTAAAATTTGGCCACCAGGGACAGTTTTTAAAATGAATTACACATTTAGCATATTTTTTGACAAATTTAATTACGACAAAACATATTCAACATGACCGCTTTCGTTTCTCGCTACCATCGGGAATCGTAAGATTGCATGTTCTCTGTTCCAGATCTAAACTGCAATCTGTGGATGAATGGATAAAGTCCGCCTCTTAAAAAGGGTTTGTGACGTGTGTCAGCTATAAGTCAGACTTCTACCCTCGGGTGCTCAGGGTTCCATACCCTCAGAAGCTACTGCACTCCTCCTTCCGTTGTAAAGCAGTGCACGAGAACAACAACAACAATTGTAATTATTTAATAAAAAGTTACTAAAAGAAGAAAAATTATTAACCTAAAAAAGAATTGATTCCGAAAAATTGTCTTTTATAGTCCTTGTTTATTAATTAACATTAAAATTATATCCATACATTTTTACTATGCTAAAAATATGGTCAATCGGCTTTAGTAAATAATCAAAGTATCTTAACGTACTTCTTTTAAATATTATGTTTAAATTAAAAACGAAATCCAGTTTCCAACTTAATGTCACTTCTTAGCCTTTTCTAAGAAATGCTATAAGTCCAATATGGGACGAAAAATAGAAGAAGGATATAGAACAGGTTGATTCTCTTGTGTTGAAGTTCAAACAGTCTAATTATTAACCCCTTGAACGGAAATGACGTGTCCAGCTCGTCATAAACTTTTCTGAACAAACTGACAATGACGAGCTGGACTTATTGAGGTTTGATGCATTTTTTGAGAGAAGTATGTGTAAGTCATATCGACTCTATTGCTTTGATATACTTGTGTGCATGCTTCTAGTTACCGTTAAAATGTAATTTGTATAAATCTATATATATAAATGTTGAAACACGTACTTACTTTCGTTTAGATAGTATGTAGAACTGTAATATTTTTGTTAAGCATTAATGAAGAATTATATATATAAACATTCTTATAAATGTATGAAACAAATATTATTTTTGATAATAACAAATTATTTGTGCAACAAAACTGTAATTTTCTATATCAATCCCTCTTAAAGCTAAGAAAATTAAATCATCTACCAGAGCATTGTTGACTGAAGATAAGTTGTCGTTCAAGGGGTTAATATCTTCTCCAATTTCAAAAATTATGTTCAGAGACAGATAAACATCCGTTACACATGAACCATCTGACGATAACCATCTTTTGCGACCTTCAACGTTTGAGTAATTTTTTAACACCTGTTGTTATAACTCGAAACCTACTGTAGCAGTGAAAGAGATCCTATTTTTCTGATTGGACTCATACGGAGTGAGTCAGTCCAATTACACATTCAATTATATGACAAGAATCGCTTATGACGAAGTAGAAACAGAACGTCACGGTTGTGCTTTTGTTTTGACCACTAACTCTAGGTGTCACAGAACCACGATCGAATGAAATAAATAGCACTGCACAACAAACGAAAAGTAGGTTACTTCTATCTGTAAGAGTAATAACCGTCTTTCGTTCTTTCAATTGAGTTAAAATGAACTTGAAATAGCCAATTAAAAAGCGTTCCATCTTGTTTGAATTTTAGTGGAATCGTGGGAAAGAAATCGTTTGCTTAGAATTCTGAAAGAATTTTCTTGTGAGAACAGTTTTATCGCATGTTCTTTCATAATTATCTTTCCACAATTCATGTAATAATTGTTCTTAAACTAATTATTAGCTTTTATTAACTTTAGAACAAATAATTTTTCAAGCCGTATGAAAATTGGTGAAATTTCAATGAAGTGAGCACTTTTGAACGATATAATAACATTATTGTTGATAATAATGTGTACTGAGAATGCATGTAAGAGAATTTATTTAAAGTTCTTTATAGTTTGCCTTTTTGAAAACTTTTTTCTTCAATTTCTATCATTTTTACCTTCAAAAAATCAAATGTATCGTAATTTGTAATCAATAAGTGATCAACATTCGATAAAAATTCATTTTATCGTAAAGGATATTTTTTTGACTTCGTAACTAACGGGAGTAGTCTCCACAAAATTTTCTCACATCCTCTCAAATAATGTTCTTATAGAGAACGTTTTATATGGCGATAGAGTACAATTGTTTCGAAACTTGAATCTTTGGCGTGAATTTAGCACTTTTATTAAATCTATAGCGCCATCCCAGCGAAGTATTTGGCGGTTAATCTCTGGTATGCGGTTAATAGTAGACAAAAATAGATTTTATAATTTAGGCGCGTTTTTCTCTATCAAAACAAATTTGACTCATAACTTCACTAGAAATCACAAAATTTTATACCAAAATTGATATAAGTAATCGTGTTTTTGAGTTATCGTGATTACATGTTTCCGACAGTACAAACCGAAAGATGGTTAACCTTTGTTGAATTTGTCTCAAAATATAATTGGTACGTATGCTGCGATGTTAAATCTGTGTGTCTAATATTGTTTATCTACTTCTCTTCATTTCATCTTCTTGTAATTATAGTATTAACTTATATTCAAATATACGTGCAAACAGATTTTCTCTGAACAGATTTTATAAAAAATTTGGTAGAAATCTATAAATTTTGGTATAAAGAACGTAAATCGAATTTCATTCGTCTGGTTCAAAGCTTTTTCGAGTTATCTTTGGCAAAGACAGGCGAACAGACGGACATTTCTAAAAATGTGTTTTTCGAACTCAGAGAGGTCAAAACAGTGGAGATTTTTCGCAATCTAGTATTCAAATTTTTCGAAAATTACTATACTTTTTTCACACTAGGTTTAGGAAAAAGTTTAAAAAATCCTTCACAGTTCTTCTAGTTTTTAAATAATAGGGCTATCTTAGTCATAATCAGTTATTTAATAAAAATTATCATAAAATGAACGATAAATATTTAGCTTTATAATTATAGAGTAGCAATTTTTTTGGTTCAATTAGATGAATGAATTACCAAAGGATTTAGAATCAACAAATCTCTTTTGGCCAAATGAACAAAAAAAATCGTTCAATAAATAAAATAACGCTTTTAGAAAATCACAATAAAAATATCAATCTTTATTCCCATAAAACAAAGCAAATTAATTAAATAAGACGTTACAGATCTACGAATTAATTAGAATTAATATCTCAACAATCAAGTTTACTAAAATTTTGATAAATAATGATTTTTTGAGAAATGAATCGCCAAACGATTTAGAAATATATATTCAAGTTCAAAACATCAAATTACGTTTGGACCAAATGATAACAATAATCATTTACATTTATCAGACGGAAAAAATGAAAGAAAAGAGAATAATTTCTAGAAATAAGAATCATAAAATAAGGAAATTCAATGTCAAGCTAAATTAAGAAATGAATCATAAGAAGATTATAGAAAAACACTTCTAAGTTCAATAAACCATAAATCACATTTAACAAACCGTAATCAACACATCAATTTGCACTCTCATAAAGCAAGCCAAGTGTAACTAAATATAAAGATGTTACGGATCTAGGTCTTAGTTAAAATTAATGCTCCACCAATCAAGTTTAATAAAATGAGAATAAATTCGAGAAATGAGGATTTTTCTGAGATATGAATCATCAGACAGTTTATAATAACATATCATTTGCGACTATTTGTGTCGCCAAATGTCAATAAAAAATTTCAATAAATTAATCAATGCTTTTAGTAAGACATAATAAAAAAATCAATATGTATCCCTATGAAACAAAGAAAGTGTAATTAAATGTGAAAATACAGACACAAATTAATTAAAATTAATGTCTAATAAAATTGAAATAAATTCGATAAATAATTTTTCTGAGATATGAATCATCAGACAGTTTAGAATAACGTATCATTTGCAACAATATGCGTTGCTAAATGTCGCTAAAAATTGTTCAATAAATGAATCAACGCTTTTAGTAAGCCATAATAAAAAATCAATATGTATCTATGAAACAAAGAAAGTGTAATTAAATGCGAAAATACAAGTACACGAATTAATTAAAATTAATGTCTTTAATAAAATTGGAATAAATTCGATAAATAATTTTTCTGAGATATGAATCATCAGATGATTTAGAATTGCTCATCTATTTGCTAAAACTTCACTTGAACTAAATGGCAATTAATAAATAAACCTGCAATAAAACAATAAAAACACAATAAAACACCAATAATTATACTTATAAAATAAAGCTTAATTAAATATGAAAATATTAAGAGTCTAAGAATTAATGTCAACAATCAAATTTAGTGATATGGGAATAAATTCTAAGAATGATGATTTTTCTAAGAATTACCAAACGATTTAGAATCAACAAATCTCACTTGTGCCAAATGAAAAACAAAAAACGTTTAATAAATTAAATAATGCTTTTAGAAAATCACAATAAAAACATCTATCTTTATTCCCATAAAAAAACAAGTTAATTAAATAAGAAAACGAAAACAAAAAAAACATAAAACTCATAAAAAAACAAGTTAATACGGATCCAAGAATTAATATTTCAACAATCAGATTTAGTAAAATTTTGAATAAATTTCGGGAAATAATGGCTTTTCTGATAAACGAATTACCAAACGATTTAGAATCGTGTATCTAATTTCAATAAACCAAACCACGTTTGTGCCAAACGATAGCAATAAACGTCATAAAATCAGTAATCAGTAACGGTGTGATTTCTGCTTTTTACAAGAGCTATCAGTAAATATCAGCTCCCACACTTGGAACTCAAAACTATTAATCACAATTGAAGGGTGACCTAGAAAAAGGTAGGGCGGAGAAAAATGGTGAAAGCTAAAATGATCCTACAGCTAATGAGGACAGCAAACGAAGACAGAGGAAATTGGTGTCGCGGACTGAGGGGTCAATTCCAAGCAAGACATGTGGGTTTCAACAGGTTTCTTAAGCGGATATTCTTGGAGGGAAAAATCTTGGAGCGTACATTCCTCGCCTTCCGTTTCCTGATAAAAACTGAAGTGTTAACTCAAACAGGAAATGCTTGCTACCTAATTTATTTCAAGAATTTTTAACAAGTGTCGAAGATTTTAATTTAAATACCAGGCTTTATCTAATGGCACAAGTGTGTTCTATTAGGGAATTTTGTTTAATGAAGAGAAAATTGTGAAAGAAAATTTGAATTATGTGTGTGTAATAGCTTCCGGTAATGTGGTTTTGGTTCCGGTAGATTGTTGAAATGAAAATTAATTGTAATTGCTTCATTTTAAATTTCTCGATTTATTTTTATTTCAGAATATAATGTTAAGATTTTTCAAAAACAAATTTTATAAGCGATAAGATTCGTTTTCAGGGAGAAAAAATATTTTTAATTAAAGTTCTGAATGTATCCAATGTTATAATCTGCATGGAATACTATTCGTTTGACTGGAAATAATTTTTTAAAATATTCTTCAAAGAATTCAGCCCAAATGTATTTTTAGACAAAAATTAATTAATTAATTTTATATTTTACTAAGCAACTTTGTTTTCGAAAAACAAAACAAATAGAAGAATTTTTAAACGGGAAACTGATAAAAAAAATACTGATTTATTTCTAAAAATCTCTTTCTTAATTCTTTGTACCATGAGATTTAAATATGTTATTTTAAGAAATATTAAATATGTTATATAAGTATGTTATATATTAAATATTAAATATGTTATCTTAATTATGTTATTTTATGTTATTATAAGATGTTATATTATTTATATGTTACTTTAAGATGTTATTCATATATTTCCATACTAATATAAATAACTTTGTTTTCGAAAAACAAAACAATTAAAAGGGTTTTTGAATGGGAAACTGATAAAAAATTATTTCTAAAAATTTCTTTCTTAATTTTTTGTATCATGAATTTTAAAGAACCGATGTTATTAATATATTTTCTAAAGAATTTTCTGCAATAGTTTTGTTTTTCTTCAACTTTTGGAATTTCAGGATGCATATTTTTTTTTTTAGTAAAAAAAATAATAAAAAATTCGAGAAAGAAAAATTGAAATTCCTATACCTCAATTTTTTTCCATTTGTTTGATTATAGATGTTTGAACGTGTTTTCAAAATTATTAATTTAAAGTTTCTATTTACTTTACAATACTTTTATTCATTATATAATCTAATTATTCTCAATTATTTATTAATAATTTTTTGTATATTTACTAATTACTTATCATTTATTAAAATTATCTTATCTTTTATTTTTGGTTTAAAAATTGTTTTCTGCTGATATTCTCCTTTTTAAGTTCTGCCTTTTGCAAAATCCTGGGTTGGAGATAAATCAAAATTCTTTTGACGTGGAATAAACCAAATAAACTGTAACAAACAATATTCTTTTAAATAAACCTTTTAAATGATATAAATGATTTTTTTAATCGTCAATTAAAGCATACGAAATGATACTGCCTGTTTAGTATTTTTAAAACATCCATACATATAGAAAAATAGATACTAACAGCAACTTTATAAGCAGAAGATTCAGAAGGACGTCTTCTATTGTTTTTAGAACTATCTAATTAATGCTTACTTATTATTATGAGATCTCACTGATGATTTTATTGATAATGTCGGCATATGGCTTAATGCCTTCAACATTAAGAGTCATTATTATTCATGATATCATAATATTAAAAATCACAACACGTCTATAGAGTACAGAGCATTTTTCGCCAAACGACATTACTTTTAAATAAGCCGGAAATGCATAAATTAAATGACCCCCTCCACGCAAGCCGATTGGCGGAAAGCAACAACATAACATTGAAGAAAGCGGTCACAGTTACCGCGTAGGCGAAATCATTGCTTAAAAAGAAAATAATAAATAACAAGGTGTGGTGAAACACATTGGCAATATTCAGTTGGAAAAGGGCAGAAACCAGCAACGCCGGAAATAATCAGCTGCACAAAAGCACAGCTGAATGCCGAAAAAATATCTTTCAGTATAGAAGAAGGCGTCGGAATTGTTTTTTCCCAGGTGTTCTCATCTTCGCACAAATTTAAGATGCATGCCACGATTTTTTTTATTTATCTTTTCTGACAACAAAGTGGACCCTTTTAAATAGGTGTTTTGCATTTTGTATGATAGGGGGATTCTTCAATGTCACGACGCTACAATGACTTACTGGGCATCAGAATTTTTTTGTTTTCACGCTTTCTGTGATGCTAATCGGTCATCTCCGGGGTGGGCAACATTAAGATTTTGACAATGGGCTGATGGATGACATCACATGCATCTTGAGATCAACAATTTGTAAGAATTACGGATCTGGCAAGGAACTACAAAATATATAATTATTGTAAAAAGAATATAAAGATAAATATGTTACTTTTAGAGATCTATTATGTGAGAACATAATGTTGTTTTGGTTTGAGGTTTATGAAACGCTAAAATTAGTAGGCAACAAACTGGCGATTTATCGCTTTTGTGGCATCCATTTTTCGTTTTTGGGGTTATTAGTAAATAATACAGAATGATGTCACATTTGGAGATTTATCGCCAACTGCAGTCAAAACTTGATTTCCAAATTTTTCATTCTCTGAATTCTTAAGAATTTTCTTAATTAATTTAAGTCCTAAACCAGTTTTAAATGGTTTGAAACAATCTTGAAGCTATCAGATTATGCATGTGTCGTTATATAGAAAAACGATGTTTTTTCTTCTTCTTAAATTGGTCGAGCTAAAAAACATTCTTTGCCAGTAAGAAAAATTGAAAATAAAAGTTTTAAAAAAATTATCAAAGAAATAAAGAGAGGTAGACATAGATACCGATAGAGAAGTCTCGTGAATGTTTCAAACCGGTTTAAGGACTTAAAGGAACTAAGATAAATAATGATTTGAAGATAATAATGTTCTAAAATGATAACTTGAAATTTGAGATCGCAGATTTTATTATTATTATTATTTTAAACGGTGAAACAGAAGATCTCTTACAAAATGAAGTATGTTTTTTCATGGATAACATTGCTAAATTAAAGAGTGTCCCAAAATGAATACCAAATTTGAATTTATCACCATTCGTGTAACAAAGTGTTGGCAATCATATTTTTAAAAAATATATGGCAGCTAGCAGTTTAATAAAAATGGAGTTAAAGCAAGATTTGAATTAAATAAAAAAAAACTTTTTTCTTGAAATTGTTGTATTTTTATTGAATCGTAAATTACATAGGATAGGCTTAGGTATGGAATAACACATAGGGCAAATGGCCACCAGGGTTTTGCTAGTACAAATGCACGCTTTTCTAGAAATCATCTATGGCCATTTTGCATAAATGTAACCGAATTTCGTTGATGTCTCGTTGAAATTTCTACTTCACTGAGCGCGTGCTTGTGGGCTTATTGGTATAGACCTTTGACTTCAAATAACCACATAAAAAGAAACCCAATGGTGTTAAATCACACGATCCAGGAGGCCATATTTTAAATTTTCGAACTATGACCACTAGACTTTTATCATTTTTGAAATGTTATTCAACAATGAAAAAAACTGTGTTCTCCAATGGAACGCTCCATTTTTACTGAACCTAAAATATAAGCTATCAAATGGGGTTTTTTTTTTTCAATAGGGTTCGAACATTTTACTGGATGGTGGTGGCACGGATGGTGTCTATTTCAAATCTTGCGCTAATTTTGGGACAATCTTTAAAAGAAAAAGTAAAAATAATGGAGAATGGGATGGGTTGTTCAAAAGGAAAATGTATATCTAATATATGAATTTCTAATGAACTACTAAATATATATAATATGTAATGATACTTTAAAATCTAAATTAAACCTTATTAATTTACAAAAAAAAATAATTTATTCGATTGTAAATTCTTTCAAAAATAGTCTCTTATTTGCTGATCCCATCCCACTTTTTCTATTCAATAAATTCAACAGATGCTTTGTAAAATTGCTTAATCGACTAAAAGCCGACAGGTTCCCACGCTCCTAGTAAAAGGAGAAAATACTGACCATCTATAATTTCATAATATTTATATTCAAGAATAACATAGAATAAAAAGCAAAAGATAATTTTTTTAAAAATTATACTTTTTACTTCACTAATAAGCCCGTTAAATTTATTTTCTTACATTATACCATATTTCTTTAATCTCAATAACTTCGAATGAAAAACAGTTAATAGTTATCCTTTCATATACCCTCGTTACCTATAAAACCAGAAAAGAAATATCAAAAATGAGGCATGATTTACTGCACTGTCCGTTTTGATTAATGCCCGTATCCAACATCCTACGCCTAATGAACTAGTTTATAAGCCAAGCGAATGGTCTCATGATTATCAATCAATCGGTTTAAAATGCAATGCTAAACTTGTAAAAAAATATTTATAATATTTGAATGATGTTGATGATTTAATATTAATAAGATGCTCATTTATTTTGTAATGCTTGATGCATTGTTTATTTAAGAGTGACACAAAAATGAAATCTTCATACAGTCATTACTTCTGAGAAAGTATATCATATGGCTAAAGTAGTGGTGTAAGGTTTTGGATTCATAACACCGGAATAAGAAAGTTTGACACCTTAAATCTTCTCAACAAATATGAAAAATATCTTCCCTAAACTTATATTTATTATCATTTCGGAACATGATATTGTTTTCGGAGTGAGGTTTTCTGGCGTCAACAAAAATCCGTAAGCGAAAAATAATCATTTTATTATCTGAACGAGTATGTCAAAAAATGAGCTTATAATAACGCGTTGCCATGGCATTTACAAAAGCTCTGATTTAAAAAAAAATAAGTTAATTGCTACAGCAAACAAAAACCTAGAAAAATGTATTATTGAGCACGTGATTATATGAAATGAAACAAATAGGAAAGGTGATATTTTTTTAAACAATAAATGCGAGACAAAGTTTTTTTGGATCGAAATTGCAATACTAAAGTGACTCATTTAATGAAGCAATTAAAATGAATAAAAATATAATTTAGCTTGCACGAGCACGTGGTGCTTGGCCGTTCAAGAAATGATGTTCTGAAATGATACATTGAAATATGCATAACCGATTTCATTTTAATCTTTTTTTCCCTTGTAATTGAATACTTTTTTAGAACCTTTTTTTTTATTTTGACCTGCAGAAAAATGCATGTTTTGACATGATACATTGAAATACGCACAGCAGATTTCATTTTAATCTTTATTATAAAATTTTAAAAAAAAATTAATCCAAAATTCAGGGTGTAAATATTTTGCCATCAGTAAATAAAAACTTTAAATAATGAATTTGGAAAAATGAGGAACCTAAAAATGTTTTCATAAATTTTAATAATCAAGATTATATCGATATGCGTTAATAGAAGTATTTTAATCAAACGATTTTTCGACACCAGACTTTGTTGTTTCTGAAAAAGAAGCATTTTACTGCAGCTGTTTTATGAAAGAAAATATTTATTGCTATTATAAATGTATCATAAAAATTGAAACAATATTTAAAGTAGAGTAGAAAAAATAAATTAATTAATAAAAACAGAAATAAAATAAAATGAAGAAATAAGATAATATGAATATATTCTGCTATATGATAATATGATTATATTGCATCTATTTATCAGTTAATCCGTTGCATTAGATTATTATTCAACAACAATAAAGAAATTAAGATTTTATAATTAATTTGAAATTTTGATTTTAAAGTGTTTATTAAATTATTTTTGGGCGGCGCATGATTTTATTAACTAAATCTATTTTAATCATCTATTTAATGAATAAATAAATTGCAAACATAACTAATTATTCACATTTGAGGTAGTCATAACTGCTCAAAACGAATTCTTAGCTACAAGGTAATGAGATTTCACGGTGAAAATTTATTTAATAAAAAAAGTGATTTTTCGAAACCGTAGTTAGAATTTCAAATAAAAATTCTTCCATATTTGTCATTATGGGCTTATTTTTATAGCTTTTTAAAATAAAATAAAAAACATTTTGATCAATTTTTACCAATTACCGAACATTTCTTACCAAAGAATTACAATTTTTCTCTATTTAGTACATTTTTTAAATAAATATTTTAGATAAAATGTACAGTAATATTTTTATTGCTTTAGTAATTGTGTTTATACACAAGCACAGTGTCTCAATTTTTTAATTAGCTTTTTTTTGGTTTTCTAATGCTGTTTTTACTTAAACCAAAAATTTAAATAATAAATAACAGATAGACGAATTAAAAAAATTACCATACAACAATGTTTACACACTGATTATAGTCTCAAATTCTTTTTCATTTTATAAATTTTTAAATTTCATCTTTTAAAGGACAACTTACTTACTTAAAGAATTTATTTGAAATAATATTGGACCAAAATGGGATATTTAATTCTAAAATGAAGCAATTAAACTTTAAATAAATATTAAAAGCAATTAAAAGTATCTATATTTTAAAAATATGCTGTTATGATATTTCAAGTAATATAATCTATTTTTGTTTAAAAATCTACAAATTTCTTTCTAAACAAAACGTATTTGTAACATTATTATAAAAATAAACATATTTAATTTTTTTATTATGAATATATGAAAGGGAATTTTTTCTGAAGGAAAACATATAACATATTAGAGTAATTATTGATTGCTATGCATTTTCAGTTTTAATAGATTTTGCGAAAAATAAATAATTTAATAAAAAAATTCGAAACACCAAACGACAAGCGTAAATCACTTTCGAATTCATTTTCCCATGAAATGGGAAATAGTTATTGAATTCATGCTATAGTTATACTATTTGAAGTAATATAACTTATTTTTATTTAATTTTTGTTTAAAAATCTATAGATATTTTTTCAAACAAAACGTATTAGTAACATATCAGAAAAATAAACATCTTTAACTTTCTTATCATGAATAAATGAAGGTGAATATTTTATGATGGAATATATATAACATTTTAGAGTATTTATAGATTGATATGTATTATCAATTTTAATAGATTCAGCACAAAATAAATAATTCGATGAAAAATTCAAAACACCAATGATAAGCGTACATCGCTTTCGAATTCATTTTCTCATAAAAATAGAATGTTTTCAATAGTTACTGAATTCATTCTGTAGTAGTTATAAATTCAATCCTTAATCGTACCCTTGATTCCACATACAACAAAATGGTAATGTCAAAACACTTTCTATCATAAAAAAACATTGCCTTCAAATCAAGCATCAAAGTTAATCTTTTTTATTATATGAAAAGCTAAAGTATATTTATAAAAAAAGAAATCAATAAACGCAAAACAAAATGAAACAACCGACCTCCACTTCGTTGTTCTTTTTAATCGTTTGCATTTCCTATTGAAAAATAATAAATGATGGTATATCACCAAGTTGAAATATACGAGATTCCAAGGAATGACGAGAAGTTTGTCCTTTTAAACAGTTTATTTGTAACAGCAAACTTAACAAGATTTAACAACGCACATATTCTAAATAAAGACATGTAAACAATTAATCCGAGTAAATATTAATTTCTAATTATATTCCGAGACAAGGTATATTCGGTAAGCCATTCTAGAAGCTACCGTCATAAAAAAAAAAAAAACATATTACACGCGCACACTCACAGATGAGAGCCGAAACTTTTACATGCATATACACATACTTACGATACCACGTGGGTTTAGCGGTTAGCTCCGCCCACATATCAAGTGATTAAATTCGTTTCCAACACCTATAATACCAATTCGTGAACTGGCAACACAAGGTTAAGAAGTTCAATGGCCCAATTTTGCTCGGTGGTGATTGACCATCTTTGGAATCGTTTGCTGCGATTGAACTTGCACTTACGGTTTTTAATGCCCAGTGGTTAATGAGACCATGTAGTTCTTTTTTTTTATGCGCTTCAAAAAAAACCTGATTGGATTCTATAAAGAATATTTCAAGCAAAAAGGAACATCTTTTGTTAAAAAGGGGAGAAGTACAAGGTTATTAATTCTACAGTGTAAACACTACAATAAACAATAACATTTTTCTTTTCTTATATCTAAGAATTTTTATAGATTTGTTCCATTTATTTGAAGGTTTAAGAATTGCAAACGATAATAAATAATTCAATG
>JAOUZG010044463.1:4158757-4196176 GCA_026289955.1 Argiope argentata
GGTTGAATTTTTCAGTTCGTTTTATTCCACCACGGGAAGCAGGCATTATGTACAAGCAAAAGCGACGTGCACAACACAGAATGACACAAAACGGAATGACAAAAAGCTGATTAAACTTTTAAAATACGAAACTACATTTTTGTTCATATTATATGTTTTTGTAAATAAATTTAATTAATAACAAAAACTGTAATAAAATATATTTAGACATTTTTGTCAGCAATTTCATAATGCTTACATGCGTATGAAGACTTCAAACTAAATATATGTATACTAATTTAGAACAAAATTGGAAGCGGAATGTTGTTTTCGTTGGGGGGGGGGGGGAGTTGAATAGTCGAAGACAACGAATAATTGAAATGAACAAAGCCTACATGACAATATTTATCAACATCTTTAAATTCCATATATTTTTTACCTGCTTTTACCAGCATTTGTATTGTTTGTAATGCTTTTACCAGCATTTGTATTTTCTGCATTATTATGTATGCTTCTTTGAAAGCTGGTGCGTTTTTAAAAGGTTGACCTGCTTTTACCAGTATTGCTTTTTCAAACTGGTTTAAACTACTTAATGAATTATATTAATTAAGACAGATAATCGCTTAAAAAATAATAATGTTCTCACATGATAACTCGAAATTTACGATCGTAGATTTCATTTTTTTTCAAAAAAAATTCAATTTTTCTTTATTTCTGCTGTTTAAGTAACAATTAAAAAAGCATTGTAAACATATTCTCTACCAACACACACGTCATATAATTACCTCGTTCTTATTAACATACATATTGAATATATTTACTTAATACATTTTCTATTTATAATAATTTCTGTTTATTTCATTTTTTTAATGTATGCTTCTGAAAAAGAGTGGTATTTTAATAATTTCGGTAACATTATTCTTTTACCTTAAGTTTTCCACTATCATCAAAGCAATTGTATAAAGATTTAATCTTACATTAATTTTCAGATGAAAATGTCGATAACTATCTACAACTCTGTTATTTCCAAAGTTGTTTTTCCATAATGTTCTTCAAAATTATACATTAAAAACTTATAAGGAATACTAAAAAAAATGTTTCGGAAGCTTTTCTTGCACATTATATGTAGGCGTAACGTCCTTACATGAATAAAACATATATCTTAACTTATAACAATCAAGATACATAAATCAGAACTTTAGATCGTGACGATAAATTATACCATAGTTCACGAACTGACTTGAATGAAGATTTATGGACATTTTTTATCACACCTTTTGAAGTTGCAGACTACATTAACACGCAAGGTACAAGAGATTTTTCGCATATAGCAGCTTGTAGCGGAAAACAAAAAATTTTGAATGCAAAGATAATAAAAATTTATAATTAATGTAAGAATCAACTGATGCATAATTATTAAACCCAATTTTTTATTCATCAAAAATTCTTGTAATGCATTTTTACAATCTTTTTCTTTTAGTTCATTCTTAATTTTCTATAGAATTAAAATAAATTAAAAATATTAAAATGAAATCTTCTAAGCATATTTCAATGTATCATGTCAGAACATAATTTCTTGAACGGCCAAGCACCACGTGCTCGAGCAAGTTAAATTATATTTTTATTCATTTTAATCGTTTCATCGAATGAGTCACTTCAGTACTGCAAACGATCCAAAAAAAAACTTTGTCACGCATTTATTGTTTTTAAAAAAATATCGCTTTTCCTTTTTATTTCCTTTCATGTAATCACGTGCTCAAAATGACATTTTTCTAGGGTTTTTTTTTCTGTAGTAATTAACTTATTTTTTTTATCAGATCTTTTGAAAACACAATGACAACACGTTATTAAAAGTTAAATTTTGATATGCTCGCGCAGATAGAAAAATTTTATTTTTTAAATACGGAATTTTACTGACGCAAAATCCTTATTTCAAAAACATCATGCTCTGACATGATAAAAAATTGAATATATATGAAAAAAAGTAATGCAAGATGAAAATTATATCTATTGTGATTTGTTCCAGTTAGGCTTTTAGATATATTATTAAATGTTCCAGTAAAATAACTGCCAAAACCTAATAATGATTATCATTTAATAGCTAATTTTGAAAAACTTGGGAATAGAAACATAAAATATATATTCTAACAGTTAATGTTTTTAAAAATTAAACTGTAATTCACTATGACATTTCATTGTCTTTTGGAACAACAATAATATTTTACATTTCCTCATTCATAAAGTACAAAGAAAACAAATCAAAATCTAAAGAAGCACAAATTGAAACAGAAACTTAACATTGTTTATAATTTTGTTTATCAGATGCCATATCAAAACACAAACGCCATTTGAAAATAATCTTTTTCCAAAATATTTTGTAATGGATTTTTCACTGTCGTTCAATAAAAGTGTAAATTTTTTTTTATAATTTTGTACACCAGATACAGTTTCAAAACACAGATGTCATAAAAACAACTATATTTTTCCAAAATATTTTTAAATGGATTTTTCTCTGCCATTCGATAAAGATTATTAAATAAAACAAGAACTGTAATTTTAAAATTCAAAGATTTTTTTATGTCATGTTTTTTATATCAGTTGTTGAATATGTTTTATCTAAAATAAACATTAAGGCAAAAATAATAAAAATATAGAAGTATTTGAAAGAATGCGGAAAAAGAGTAGAATATTAAATAAAAATAAAATTGATGAAACGCCATCTCTGAAAAGATGACGAAATCAAAACATGGCTATTATTACAATTATAAATAGACTTAAAATGACTATTAAAGATTTTCTAAAAATGAAACCAATTTTTTAAAGATGCGAGTTAAAATTTATGACTATCCAAAAATTACAATGATAAAATAATCCTTACTTTTTCTGCGCAATCTTTTTTTTTTAATTCCTATCTAAAAAAGTATGGCAACAACGGTTTTGCAATAAATATATCGTTTGGCAATTTCGTTGCATGAAATCGCATCTTTCCAATGCTACATGTGACTAATAAGATTTCCGGATGGAATAAAAATCGCACAGAAAACAATAGGTAGAAATCGCATAAATTTTGGAAGGCATTATTGCGTCACATACCAAAGTCGCACGCACGTATGAATGCGTAAATTCCAGATGTTGTAGTAGCTCTTTCATAGAGAGAAAGAAGTCCGATTCTTTGAATTTTCACCAAAAAATAATAATATACGTTTATTGATACATTTTGGGCTTTTTCTATAGTATACTATTCAGAAAATAATGCAAACCTTTGATTTTTTTTTAAATATTAAAAAAAAAACTTTTTAAAAAATTCCAAATTTCAAGTAGAAATAAATTATAGGCGATTATTTTTTTATTTTGATGCTTAGATTTTATTCAAATATTTGTTCTGAATTTCGGAAATTATGTTATGTTCGCATTTTTTTGTTTAAACATTGAAAAACGATTCATTTATGAGTTAATGAATCAGTTTCAGATTTTGTAAATGATAATTAATTCATCTAAAGTAATCAAAATATCGAATATTTTAAATATATAATAATTTGAAAATAGTTTATGAATAAACATTTCATTAATTCAAATAGTATTTTTAAAATAAAAAAACAAATTACTATGTAAATAAACAAAAATAAATATTAAATTTCCATATATATTAGTTAATTTGGCAAATAAATATTACTATAATGTAATTAATTCTTTGCTTTCAAAGTTAATTCCGTAATAAATTCGTCATTATTTTTCGGGAAGTTTTAAATGAATTTTTCGACATTAATTCAAATTTCCAAATCACCAGTCAATTTTGTATTTTTGATGTAGCATAAGATGAAATCTGTTACAAAAGATCAAATCTCTTGCAAGCTTTGATAATTTAGATTTCACATAGATAATAAAAATTTCATTTAGTAATTTTAATATATGGAAATGTGTTGTTTATGTTTAACATTCATTGAACTGTAAAAGTACACTAACTGCTATATATTGCTAAAATTTAGAAATACATTTTTATTAAGGCGAAAAACAAAAAGGTTCAAACAATATTATTTTATTAAATATCATAAACTTTCAATATGTTTTATTTGAACCGGCACTGAATTGTATTTATTTTTATATATAAGGTTTTAAATAAAATCTATTTGAAACTAAACCAAAAAAAAAAATCAAACTTCCTTAGATATCCAATGATCTTTTTTAAAAAAACAAAAAAAAAACTGTACTAATTTAAGAATGGTTTGGAAAGTCTGAACTTTTCTTACATCAATTAAGTTCCTTAGAAACAGCATTATTCTTCCGCAAAAGAATTTCACTGTTTTCAGCGCTAAAAAGGGTATTGATTAGAAGGCGGGAAAAGAAAAAAAAATAGTTAGGAAAAAAAGAATTTGAAGAAAAAGTTCAAGCTCTTAATGTGGGGTCGACTGTGTGAGTTTTAGGTCAACTAAGAAGGGAACTTTTCCCACACATTTAAGAAAGAGTTGTAGTAGGTCGTGTTTTTATATGCCGGTTCATTTTGTTTAGCTTTTCCATTGATGTGAGGTAGGTCAATGCCTCAAATGAAGCCGAGCTAGTGCAAACAAAAATCCAGCTGCCGTTTTATGCTTTTCATAGTTTGCATTCCACAATTCGATTTGAAAATTATTCGTCTGAGAAAGTTCAAAAGAGCTTTTATTTAATCGTCTGAAGATAAAGAAAACGGTAACTGAAATGAATTTAATAGCTAATTTTGCTTCAATGCATGAAAAAAAGGGAAATTTCTGGAAAAACGTGATTTTAATATAGTTTTATGAAGAAATTATCGCAATTATTTACTGAAACACTTTTTTGTCAGAGCAAATATAATAAAAATTAGCTAAAACTTTATAACTACTATTTAATAAATGGAAAACTTGATTTGAATGCAGTTTTAGGAAGAAATTATCGCAATTTATTCATCAAAAGAAACACAGTGGAAAATAACTAAAATTTAACAATCACTATTAATAGTTAATTTTTGACAATTAATCATCACTTACATTTTAAGCATGTTTAAAAATCTTTTTACTTTGTTGTTTATGGAGATTAATGTAGGAAAGATTTTTTTAAATCCAAAGCGGCATTAAAAATTAACATTGAGCTTCGCAAGAAATACTATTCGTAAGATATTCCATCAACAAAATTGAAAAGAATGAAACATATTAGAAGAACATTCTTCAATATTCATATATAAAGTATACAAAAAAATCCATAATAAATGAACATAAAAAATAAAATGCGGATGTAAAGATTTTTTTTTTAATTTTTCGAATAATCAAGAACAAGGTCGAATAAAGAATATAAGAATTGGACATTTCTAATTCGAATAAAAGCAGAATAAGACGACTTATTTTATACCATCTAGACAAGAATATTCGGTAGAGAAAAATCTCAATGAGAAATTTTAAAATGAATTCAATAAAAATGTATTTATTCATAAAATTTATCTCTGCTAAGTTTTAAAACTTCTACAAAAAAACTTTCTTTGAAGAAAATATAAAAATAATAACAGGATATTCTGAAAATACTGACAGGGTACCAAAAATGTACTAAATCTTAAGAAAATAACAATTACTTTATAAAACTTATTTATTTTAATTATAAAGTATAGTTTTTAAAAATATGAAAAGGTCCTGAATATATATTTTAGACTTGCTGTTTATCGTCATAGAGAATTGATCTGAATAGGTTCACATTCATAATTTTCATTTAAATTATAAATGGCACTTTCACACAAATATTTTTTTAAAAAAACTGTAATGTTTAAATTATTGACTGAATTATAATTTTGACACATGTATGAAAAGATAAAAGTAAAATCATCTTGAAAGCTTTCATCAAAGTTTTAATTTAAAATAAATAACTAACTACATTACATTTCGAAAACATCACTCAATTCCCCATGTAACACTGAAATTTGTGTTTTAAAGACTGATGAAACTGGGGGATATGTATTTAAAATCAATAGAAATAAAATATTTTTCATTTTTTTTTCAAAAATTAAATGTTTTGTAATATTTATACTTCTACGGTAATATTAATAAGTCTGCTTTATGTTTCTGTGCTGATAATCCGCTAGCATTTTCACAAGAAATATGTACTGCAGAATTTTATTTATTTTATGATAGCTGCTTACTTATTAACAATATAAAAAAAACCTATTCTTCAAAATTAATTAAGCATTCATACTTTTTAAGCGATTCAATTTGCTATTGTTGCTAATCAAAAGGTCATACATAATATGCTTGATGATTATAATCAACCTGTTTATAATAAGTAAACTTGCAAATGATCTTTACTTTTTAATTTACTAATATACAATAAATTCTGATGTTTATGGTATGATCACATGTTTTTTATACATTATAACGCCAGATATTTAAAGTATAATATGAAAATGTCACTTCTGACAAACTATTCTGTAGACTTCAAATTAAGAAATGTATTCTTCTCCCCTGTTGTAGTTTTGATGCAATGCATGAAATGGAATACAAAAATCAGAGCACGGATCATCTTACTTTCCTTCAGATGTTTCGGTGGACTATATATTTATTTTTTGCGGCCTTTCCAGCTGGGAAAAAAGTAAAAGCTATTGCGTTACCATACATAAAAATGAGCGACATTAAACACCATGTCATGTCTTCACCATGTGACAAAACTACGTTAAAACAATTGCTAAGCCACCAGATGCGTGATGCCATTCCACGGTGAATAAAAGTTAAAAATAAAAGTAAAGAAAAAGCACTACTCACCGAAACCAGTCTGAATAGAAGAAATAGGCCAACACACCAATACCTAGTGAGTTCCATGATTAGTTCGCGCACAAAAAATTCGAAACAGAAATCACAAAATTTCGCACTCAAATGACAACACAAACTTTCAAGTTGCTCCCATGTCGCGGTACGTCGGTCTGTCAATCCGTAAAATGTCGCTTTTTACTCCTGGTGTTCGGCATAACGTGGGGTAACCACCGAAATCGAAGATTTTAAATGCGCAGATGTTTCGCGAATGGAACCGCGTTCGAATATGAGTGGTTTCCTTTCTCCTTACCTGGTAACGAGGTGGCGCTGGTGTAGTTGTGGAGCTTTTTTGCAATTGTTGTGACGTAATGAGTCACGGGGAGGGAGAAAACTTTCTTATTAGCTGCAGGGTCACTTTTGATAGTTATTTATTGCTTTATGAAAGAAAAACAGGTGTCCTTTTAAGCAGAAGTGTTTGACAGTGACGGAGAAAGGGTTAGTGGAAGTGGTTTCGCGTTGGGTTGAGGCAAAAGGAGATTATGGAATTTTTCTCTAGAACGATGGAGGGATCACATATCGATGTAAAAATTTTAGTGAATGAGATATAGTATGCCGGGTACGTTTCTGTCAAAGTTCTATTCTGTCAAAGATATTTGAAGTGGGTTTTTCCAAATTTGCGTATATTTGAACACAAAATTGTTTAAGGTTGTGAAGGTCATCACGATTTTCATTTCAAAAATTTGCGGTTTATTTTTTGCTAAAATCTAAGTATTTAGCGGTCAAAATAATAATAAAATTCTTTAAAGAAATAAAAATTGCTTAATCGTCAAAATTCTTTTCACAAAATAATAACTTTTACTCATAATTTTTGGGGAAAAAACAATGCTTTTTTGAGTAAATTTTATATATATTATCCCCAAGTTTTACGTTTTAATTTTGAATTGATGAAAATATGAATAAGACGTGTATAGGCTTTTTCATATTTAATTACCTCAATTTTCAATATTCTATCTTACATTAACTCAAGCTGCATTTATGATTGTAACATAAATTAAAAGCCAGATGTTTTCCAATTTTGAAAGTTCCATTTTTTACTTAAAAATTTTCCCTTATTTTTACTTTCTACAACATGAAAAAAAAGTATTGCAATCATCAAGTATTTAAATTTTACTATTTTGATAGACCTGAACTTTTCAATCAAAATTAGGTTGTCTCTTAAAGCAAAATTATGGATTTAGGTATATTTTAGAAAAAAACTAACTGCACTAACTGTATCTGTTAGTATGTTCGTCAGTGTATATATAAACATGATAACTCAAAAAACGTACCTGACTATCTATTCAACCTGTGGTCTACAAATTCTAGACAAAACAAAGACTATGACTGTCTGTCTGTCTTTTTATTCGGATTTACGTGAACGTTATAACTCAAAAAGGCAGTAAATCAAATAAATGAAATTAGTATCCATAATGCCTAGATGTGAATTAAGTTTTGATCAAAAGTAACAAATCGAAAATCTAAGGTCAATTTTTCTTTCATTGCAATACGAATTTTAACGTAAAAGTATTCCATAATTCTTAGAAATATAGAATGCTGAATAAAGTGAAGAGTCTATATTTAATCTTTAAAATGGTGAGTGATGTTATTCTGACTAATGGTTTATCACAACGATGCCCAACGTTTGGGGTTGTGCGAACTACTTGTTGAGTAAAAATTATTTTATTCGAAAGTAGTAATAATTTTCTAAAAAGCTACAATATATATAACTCTGAATTCAAGCTCAAATTCATTTCTTAATTTTCAATTTAGGTTAGCAGTAGTAACTTAATTCGAAAATATTGTCTTATTTCCTGATCCAATCCACTTGTTCTAGTTAATTAATTCAACAAAAGCTGTGTAAAATTGCTAAACGCCGGCTACTCTCCCACACTCCAAGTGTAGGGACAGAAATTAGCCAGCTTAGCAAATTTCACTAAAAGAAAGGATATCTTCTTTTAACGTTTTTTGCTTGGCCTAAAATAAAGAAATTAAATGTTCCATTCCATATAACTTGGTCAGAATTGGTGCAAAAAAGGGAAACTTTTCTATTTAAAAATGCTAAGATATTAAAAGTATTTGATTTAATATGGCTAATTGGATCAGGTTTTGACATTATATATATATATATATATATATAATATACTGAAAGGACAAAAGTCATGGGATAGTAATATGCAAATATACAGATGGCTGTAGTTTCGCAGCGAAAAAGTATAAATGCGTAGTTCGTTTTCCAGAGCTTTCATTTGTGTTCAAGTTATTCATGTGAACAGGTTTTTCGGGATTTATGGTGGCACGACGAGAATTAACAGACTTTGAACGTGGAATGTTAGTTGGAGCTAGACGCATGGGTCATTCCATTGCGGATATCGTTAGTGAATTCGACATTCCGAGATCCACAGTATCAAGAGTGTGCCGAGAGTATGAAATTTCAGGCATCCCATCCCATCATGGTCAGCGCAGTGGGCGACCACCTGCACTTAACGACCGAGACCGCCGACGTCTGCGTAGAATGGTCAATGTTAATAGACACACAACACTTCGTCAAATAACTGCAGGAATCAATGTGGGACGTACGAGGGACGTGTCCCATAGGACTGTGCGGCGTAATTTGTCTTCTTTGGGCTACAACAGCAGAAGACCGACTCGAGTGCCTTTACTGACAGCACGACATCGCCTGCAGCGACTCTCCTGGGCTCGTGAGCATATCGACTGGTCCCTAGGCCAGTGGAAAAACGTGGCGTGGTCAGATGAGTCACGATTTCAGTTGTTACGAGCTGATGGTAGAGTTCGAGTGTGGCGCAGACCCCACGAAGCCATGGACCCAAACTGTCAGCAAGGCACTGTTCAAGCTGGTGATGGCTGCATAATGCTGTGGGCTGTTTTTACATGGCATGGACTCGGTCCTCTGGTGTAACTGAACCGATGATTGACTGGAAATGGTTATGTTCAGCTGCTTGCAGATCACTTGCAGCCATTCATGGACTTCACGTACCCACACAACGATGGGATTTTTATGGATGACAATGCGCCATGTCACTGGGCCAGAATTGTTCGCGATTGGTTTGAAGAACATTCCAGACAATTCCAGCGCATGATATGGCCACCTAGATCGCCCGATATGAATCCCATCGAGCATTTATGGAACATCATCGAAAGGTCCGTTCGTGCCCAAACTCCTGCACCATCCACACTTTCACAATTATGGACGTCTATACAGACAGTATGGCTCAATATTCCTGCAGAGGACTTCCAACGACTTGTGGACTCCATGACACGCCGAGTTGTTGCACTTCGCTGGGTAAAAGGAGGACCGACACGATATTAACAGTCATCCCATGACTTTTGTCACTTCAGTGTATATATATATAATTAATATATAATTTTAAACTCTTAATTTAAATCCGAATTAATTTCCTAACTTTCAACTTAATTTAACCTTTGTAGGGATAGAAATTGTCCACCTTAGCACATTTCATTAAAAATTCCCTACGATTCCCTTGCACGAGCTGTACATGTAATTGATATGTGTCAAAATTCCCTATTAAAATCTAAAGGTATATATTCAGAGGGATAAAAGTTTAATCAGCTTTTCGTCATTCCGTTTTGTGTTGTTCTCGTCTCTTTTGCGTGTATATGATGTCTGCTTCCCGTGATGGAATAAAACGGACTTAAAAATTCAAAATACCATCTATGTCTTCAAAACTGCCTCCTGCTTTCAACAATTAAAAATACGGACGGATAGAATTTTTCTGCTGATTTTACAAAAAATTTGATAGAAATCTAGAAATTTGGTGTAAATTTATCAAATTACACTCTTCTAATTCAAAGCGGTTTGAGTTATCTTTATTACAGTAAGACTAATTCACACTTTCTGAAAATGTATTTTTCAACTTAGGCAGGTCTAAAACGTGAAAATTTGTCAAAATCTTGTCATTTTTTGATGATGACCATATTTTCTCTATCTTTTTTATTTTAAATGGGAAAATTTGGATGGATGGATGATGTTAATCAATCCCGCTTGAACAGCAGAACAAATTGGGATGAAATTTAGCACATAGATGGATTATAGACTAGAATAAGACATAGACAACTATTTATTCCGTGTAATTGAGTGGTTAAATTTTTATTAATTAAAAATTAACTTTTCCGTCAAAAATTTTCATTTCCTCACCGCCAAATGAGTAAGGTTTAACATATTTTCGACCCATTATTTTAAATGATTCTGTTTATTTTCTGAGTGTTAGATGCGTTTAAAATTAAACATCGTTAATTAAACGATCTTTCGAATTCATCCTGAAGTACTTTTAAATTAAAATAAAAAGTACTTTACCCTTAGCCGGGCGCAAGCAAAAAAATCGCCAAAAAAAATTGGTTAAATTCTTTATTATTTGAAGATTTTTCGCTTTAAAATCGTTGCAATAAATTTGGCGGAATTCTGCGTTATTTGGCTATTTTTCACTTGCATCCGCCTAAAGGAAAAGTACCAAAATAAAATATAATAAAGGAAATTAAAAATTTCTAATCCGTATTATCCCGCACCACATTCGGCCATTTCACTAAAATTTGGCGACAAACTGATTTTTTTTTTGGCGAAAAATATTTTCAACAGTACCACAATTATACGGTTTGATGACATTTTACGTTGTGAGCAAATCGCCAGTTCTCATTCATACACATCAAAATTTCCACGCGTACGAAGTCGCGGGTAAAAGCTAGTATTATATAAAAGCTAGTATTATATAAAATGCATAGGGTAAAAAAATTTGGAAACCGAAGTTTCTAATGATTACGACATTTTTTCTATTAGAATTCGTATACGAAAAAGTAAATTTTTAAAATTTGTTATTATAAATTTTCTGTGCTTTATTGAGTTTACATAATATTAAATTATCATCTTAATTTGTGACTGATACACATTTAATTAATTTCGACAATTAGCCAAGCTCTGAAAAAAAAAGTTAGTCAAATTTTTTTCAGTTTTCTTTGAAACAATTATAAATGTTTTTAACTTAAGGATTTTACTTTGCAATGAATTAATAATATAATTTGCGACCTTGTATTAAAGTGTCTTTGTCTAATTTTTGAAGTTAAGAATTTTTTTAAGGATTATAATACAAAGAAATTAAAAACTTAAAATTTGGTTTTATAAACTTTTTGTGCTTTATTAATTTTACATAATGCTAAAATGCCATCTTAATTTTTGATTAAGAACCTTTTTGACTAATGCTCGCTAATTAGCCACATTCCTAAATCCGAATAAAAACCCGTCAAAAAATTTACAAAGTTTCTTCTGAACTAAATTATTAAATTCTCAACTTAATGATTTTACTTTGTAATGAATTAACAGTATAATTTGTGATTAAGAAACCTTTGTCCATTTTTAAAAGTTTTTTACTAAACAATGTGTAAATAGCATACTGTTTCTTTAACTTATGACCAATATACTCTTATTTAAACTTGTAATTCTTTAGGATAAAAAAAAATATCTATATCATCTTTAAAGTACATGCTTATTTCCGACCATTAGTTTTTTCGATTTCTAATTTCATGTTGACCAAATGATATTACCAAAATAATTACTGTATCTTGATCATAACAAACCCATCATTTGCATCCTTTTGGGGCAGTTAATACTAACCATATATTATTCATATTTGCATCACCGCCTGCTTTATTATGTGTGGTATTTATAATCTCTACAACATGAAAGAAACGAAGCCGAATGAAAAAGAACAAAATTCTGGGATATTACGGTTACAGTTTGCATGGGCCAACCTTTGAGTTTCATATTATCATTCGCCGCCCCGTTATTTAGTTGAACTCAGCTTTCGGTTTATGCAAATAGAACTGATTTGGAATGCTCATCTGCCGAGATAGCACGTGAAATTGAAGCTTGGGGATGGATAGAAAAAGCAGATTGAAAGAAATCGCTAAAGATAGTTTTGTTATTACTGGTAACAGATCTCTGTACTTAATTCTTATATGGTTAGAATTTTATCACAAAATATTTTCCTCGGGTAAATTAAGATCTGAGAAAACTAATCATAGGTCAGCATGAAATTGTCTTTACTATCTTGATTATCAAATGAATATTTTTAAAGTACACTCAATTTTTGCATGTAATTTTGTAATTAATTTCAAATATCTCATCACATTTGTCGAGAATATAGCTATATGCATTTCTGATTGATTTAATCAAATATTTTTTTCTCGGCAATTCAACAATGGATTGTAAGATCAAAATAAAGATTAAAATGAAATCTGCTATGCATATTTCAATGTATCATGTCAGGACATCATTTCTTGAACGACCAAGCACCTCGTGCTCGTGCGAGTTAAATCATATTTTTATTCATTTTAATCGTTTCATTGAATGAGTCACTTTAGTATTGCAAACTCTCCAAAAAAAACTTTGTCTCGCATTTATTGTTTAAAAAATATCACATTTCCTATTTATTTCATTTCGTATAATCGCGTGCTCAAAGTGACATTTTTCTAGGTTTTATTTGATATAGTCATTAACTTATTTTTTTAAATCAGAGTTTTAGTAAATGTAATGGCAACGCGTTATTAAAAGCCGATTTTTTGAAATGCTCGAGCAGATAATAAAATTTTTATTTTTCACCTACGGAATTTTTTATTTCCCCGCCTACTGATTTTTGTTGACACAACAAATCTCATTCCCAAAACAAAATCATGTTCTGACTTGATAATAAAAAATTTCATTTTCTTCGCTTTTTATGTTTTCAACAATCATATTCACATGCCAACTAATAAACAGAGATAGACATATAATTATTTGATAGATTTTATCCCAAATTTGGAGAAATTAACCAATTCTAGTAAGAAAAATCAAATGCTATTTTAAACCCGTTAGTTCTTAATGCTCTTGAGTTATCGCATCTTTATAAAGAAGTGCAAGAAGACGGACAGTCTTCCCATAACGGAATGCACTCTAAACTTCATCTGTTCAAGCTCTTTATATTAATAAGTAATTGCACTTACAGATAAAGTAGATAATTTTATGGGGGTATTAACCATGCCGGATCTCGAATATGTTATGTTTCAAAGCATGAGATTATAGATCTGAAGCTCTGTTCTACAAAGGGACCGCAGGTTTGTCTGTCGGGGTTAAGTGTTCTGCTGGTTAGATGCGGAATTATAGAGGGGAACGGCGTTCGAGTGTTTCACCAAGGCTGCAAATATGGAAAAATCTGGAATTTCAAAACAGCTCTAATGTTCTTCAAAACGGGATATTAACATAACTACCCTAAACAAAAGTTTAGGTTTCCATGGGTAATATTTGGTCTAGACCACTGAAGACTGTTGCTGATGATAATACTTTCTCTTTCTATTCTTCGAAGATAAAATAATATAAGCGCTCTTCAAAAATAAAATAATGTGTCAAATACGGCATTTCACAAAATATGGGATTTTTTTTCAAAATAATTAGATAAGAAAAGAAAAGATAGAAGACACGGAACACCCACGCAGTTTTCGAAACTTACAAAAACATCTCACAAAAAAAGGCACCTTACAAACAAGCTATTTCTTAATAGAACACCAAACAAAACTGGGTTTTACTACCCCATTCCTCACCCACAGGGCATTTCAATGTATGTTTTACTACACACTAAAACAAATTTACATTCTTCCTGCCCAAGAAAACAATCAGTTTCGAACGGTGCAATATATTTTATCTTCTTTCTGCGAATTGTGAAATAATAACAGAAAACACACGCGTCCTTCTTAAAGCAATTTTGTGAATCCAAGCGTCGACAAATATTTTCCATGAGACCATACAGAGTATAATGTCCTTCAACACTGGGGAGGACGGGCGTCAACAATGTACCCACGCGCTCGAGTGTCTTCAAACGGCCTTTTTTGTGAGTGAAAGTGTTACTCAAATCACAGCCCTTTTGACCTTGGATCCCAAATTACAGGTGCGCCAAAATAAAAGTCCTTTTTTTGAAATTCTGTTTCAGCGCTAATTGCATGGGTTTTGATTCCATCATTTAGTATCATTCATGTAACGCATTTTTGAACAGATTCCATCATTAGAAACATGATGTTGGAACAAAACAGACTTTATATGGTTTTCAAACCTCAAGTTTTTTGACGTTCTGATGCTGAGCAAATAAGGTGTTTATACTATAAATTAGAATAAAGGATGATTACTTTAATCATGATACATTAATAAAGTTGGCATGTTATTATGTAGGTACACTGCAATAATGGCCCATTAATATGCCATTAAAATCAAGCATATGTTTGTCATTGTAAAAATACGCTAAAGTTCTTAATATATATTAGTGCTTGCGTCTAAAACTGTGTAGTTCCTAATTTTTATCATATCAGACCATGATGTTGTTTTTACGATGAGGTTTTTTGACGCCAACAGAAATCCGTAGGGGAAAAATAAAAAATTTATCATCTGCACGAGCATCTAAAAAAATCAGCTTTTAATAACGCGTCACCTTTGCATTTACAAAAGCTCTGATTTAAAAAAAAATAAGCGAATGACTATAGCCAATAAAACCTAGAAAAATGCCATTGTGAGCACGTGATGATACGAAATGAAATGAATAGGAAATGTGATAATTTTTAAACAATCAATGCGAGACAAAGTTTTTTATGATCGTTTGCAATGCTAAATCATTCAGTGAAACGATCAAAATGAATACAAATATAATTTAACTCGCACGAGCACGCGGTGCTTGGCCGTTCAAGAAATGATGTTCTGACATGATGCATTGAAATATGCATAGCAGATTTCATTTTAATATTTTGCAGAAACTGTATTTAGTTAGCCATATTTATTAAATTTTTTCAACATGCCTCTTTTTTGTTACCGAAATTAATTGAATTATTACACTTTTATTTTCATTATTTTTGACCAATTATTAATCACCTAGATAAATGATATCAATGTTTTATGGTGTTTGAGTCAATAAATGCACTAAAATGAAGAAAAAAATGCTTTTTATTACATTTTTACCTGTTTTCAACAATCCCCTGGCCCTGTTGGTCATATTTAATAAAATACTATTGATAAAATAATATTTTAAATTTTAAAAAAGGCATTCTGCACTTTTACAGCAAAAGCTGATCAAATCAATGTTTAGTTTTAAGTAATGCCAAAAAATATCAGCTTTAAAATATTTATATTTTTTTAAAGTTACCATTTTAATTAATAGGCGCATCGCATATCTATCCATTTAAAAATATTAGAACATGCACCACATTACCTGTAATGTGATAAAGTCATCGAAATCACAACTTCAACAACTGAAAAAAAAACCGAAGTAAAAAATAACAAACAAATAAAAACGTGTTGTTTATTAAATCTATTATCTTCTGATAAACTGCAGGTGATAAAATTTTGATAAATAATCAAAAACAAAGATGCGTTAAATAGCGAGAAAAAAAAAAAGATTTTGCAATTAAAAAATTTACTTTAAACCGTGATATTAGAAATTAAATTATATATAGATAATTTTTATGATTTTTTTATTTATTAATTTAGCTTTTATCCAAATCAAGAAAGAAATCAAATCTCTTCCAAAAGATCCATGTTTTTTGCCTTGGATTATCGAAGATATTATTTGAACTCATTTGAAAACAATTAATTGAAAATCAATGAAAAATGGTATATCTACTGTTCTTGTTTTAAATTAAAAAAAAACATTTTTGTATAATGATTTCAAAAATTATTGAAAATAATGATAGAATTAAAGAATAGAAGTTTTCAGATTTTAAAAAAATCTCTGGAAATTAATATTTTTTTGAAGTTCTCAAATTTTAATAAATTACCACTGAAGTAAAAAGCAAATTTTTTAGGACGACATTTATTTATTCTTCTAGATGGGGTGCTGTTTTTTTAACTCTTTATTTATTAGAAACGTTATTATTGGAAAATAAGTGCTCAAAAATTATACATAACACAAAATATTAAATGGCAAAAACTTTAAATCACATTTTAAAATATTGATTTCTAAGTACTTTAAAATACCATTAGAACTACATGTTTACTGTCACAGCTATAAGTATTAATTTTGTGACATAAAAACAAGACGTCTGGGCATAGCAGACCTGAACACACATACATGTTTATTTTCTTTTATAAGCTTAGATTTAGATTAGATTAGAAATCTATAAATAAATATCCAGTAGTAATTAAAAGCTATACATTTAAAAGTGTTGCCAAAAATATTTAACATTATATGAAATTTTTTTTCTACTACAACCATTTAATTAAAAAAACAATTGCCGAAATTTCATATTCAAATTTTGCTTAACTCATTGTTTGCCTTATGATTTCTTTATTTAAATTATTGCAAACACGTCGCTCATAATTTATTTTTCTTTCACTTTTAGACGAGCCTGACTTTCTAAAAGTCACGGTTCTTAATGAAAATGGGTGTAACAGTTTTTACTAATTTCACGCCGATTTTTTCAGCCCAAAACTGTGAAAAGTTCCCGCTGAGAAGTACATCAATCAAAAATATAAATTTGAATTTTTTAAAAATTTATTGTGGAGATGGAGAAATCTTTTTGTAACTACAAAATTATTCTATACATGTATATGTATTTAATTTTTGATTAAATCCGTTAAAAGTTAGATTATATGTTGGTTTATCTATATTTGCAAGTTTTAGTACCAGAGAAAAAAAACATTACAGGTGAAAATGAAGAATATAATAACTTAAAAGCTCAACAAATTAAATAATTATAACTTCGTTTAAGGTCTTTGTGTCGAAATATTATAATAGACTGGTTGTTGTTGTTATTAGTGTCTCTTGCTATGGAAAAGCTTCTAAGCATCAACGATTTTTAAGCCGAAAGGAGCGTCTCTGGTTTTGAAGTAGTGCCAACTAGGGCCAAGAGTACGACTTAGCTACACACTCATCACATTCGCTTGCAAATCGTAACAGAAAAGTGCCTTCAACCGGCACAAAATCTATAACGTATTTAAAAGAAAGTAGTGATTTGCATCAAAAGTATTAAAACAAATCAATGGTTTGATCAAACACACAACTATCGGCGTCATCCCTTGTAGATTTGTTAATAAAATCAAAACATATTTTTGTTGTAGTTGTTACTAATGGCACTTGCCATGGACAAGCACTCAGAGTACCGTCAGCAATTTTAAGCTTAATGAGCGTCTCTTGTTTTTGAAGTAGCGTCAACTAGGGCAAAGAGTACGACTTAGCTACACACTCACCACAGTCGCTTGCAAATCGTATCAGAAAAATGCAATCAACCGGTACAAAATCTATAACGTTTTTAAAAGAAAGTATCGATCTGCATCAAAAGTATTAAAATAAATCAATGGTTTGATCAAATATACAACTATCTGCATTTTTCCTTGTATATATGTTAATAAAATCAGAACATATTGTTGTTTTTGTTGTTACTAATGGCATTTGCCATGGACAAGCACGTTGACGGCCGTCAGTAGTTTTAAGCCGAATGAGCGTCTCTTGTTTTTGAAGTAGCGCCAACTAGGGCCAAGAGTACGACTTGGCTACACTCTCATCACATTCGCTTGCGAATCGTAACAGAAAAATGCCTTCAACCGGCACAAAATCTATAACGTATTTAAAAGAAAATATCGATTTGCATCAAAAGTATTAAAATAAATCAATGGTTTCATCAAACACACAACTATCTGCGTCTTTCCTTGTAGATATGTTAGTAAAATCAGAAAATGTTGTTGTTGTTACTAATGGCACTTGCCATGAACAATTACTCTTAAGCCGAATCAGCGTCTCTTGTTTTTGAAGTAGCACTAACTAGAGCCAAGAGTACGATTTAGATACACACTCCTTACATTCGTTTGCACAGCCCTTTTTTACAGGTGAGGCATATTCATACACCTTACAGATAGAACACAGAAGAACAAGCATGCCGAACCGGGACTCGAACCCGGGATGCCTATAACTTGGGGAAGACGCGTTACCCCTATGCAAGGACATCGGCATTAGATTGGTATCAAATTTAGTTCAAAATTGGTCACAGCTTCAAAATGAGAGCTGGATTGTTTTAACTGTAATAAAAAGCTTGACAGGAAACTCTTTATATTGTTTAATTATATAGAAAACTAAATATTACCATTTAATGGCACCAAATTTGAAAGACCATTATATTTATTTATGTGTCAGTATAAAAGAAGGTGAATTGCTTCTGAGAAAAAAATCACGTCTGAATTTTTTTTATTCTTAAAATATCATGGAATACACCGGTGATGGTGTAATTTCCTTCTAGAACCTTTCATTTTCTACTGTTAATTGAAATACGTCCGATTAACAGAAAACGACATCGACATTTTGTTTTATATTTATTTATCTTACAACGTTAATGACGACAGCTGGAATTCTTCAAAATCGTTTGCAGTTCTTCTATGTCAGTGAGAACTTCATATTTACGATTCTCGGCTGTAATTATCTAGCAATTATGTGTTGCGATTCTTTCGTAACTTTTCCTACAAGAAAGGCGTAAAGAAGAATTAACGTCTGGCAGTGAAAATGTCGATTACGGTTCTTTACAATTCTCACCTAATCTTTCGCAATGTTTATAACATTTATCGTAGTTAGTAAGATAGATACTGTTTCCTTTAGTTTTCATGTGCTATGTGAGTGAGACTCTCTATAAATTCAAATTTACAAAAAAATTGATTCAAATTAAAGTAATTTTGGCTCAATTATTCTTAATCCTTCCTGTCTTCCAATTTAATATTGCTTTCAAATTATTTCAAGATTTTATAAGAATTTTTTATTTATCTTGTCTTGCTTAATGATGCAAAGATATGCTAATTATTGGATTCTACTTTGAAATTAAGCACAGTTGGAGGTATTTAGAGAATGTACGATAGATTTGCAATAATAAAGTTAATAATAATTTTTATCGATTTATTTTCAATGTTCACAAAATGCAGTCATTAAGTCTGAAATGTGTTTGGCCAAAGATGTTTTTTGTATTTTTTGCTAAAGCCAGATTATAAGTATCCATTAAATTTTGAGCGAAATCCGTTCATAGGAAATCTGTCAGTCTGACTGTTCGTATATAAGTTAGAACGATAACTGAAATATATACATATGAAAGGATATTTTAAACTCTAATTTTAATTGTAATTAGTTTCCAAAGTTTATCTTAATTTGGTCCATAGTAACTTCATTCTAAAATGTTCTATTATTTCCTGATGGATTCCCCTTTTTCTATTTAATAAATCAAATGAAGTATTACAAATATAATGCGCCATTGATGACTCCATGTGCGGAGAGAATGGATAATAAATCACAGGTGTAAATAGATTCATTTAAAGGATTCCTACGTTTCTCTTGTCAAAGGTCAATGCAAGTTCACCTCGATTGAGAATTCCTGTCAGAAATCTACACGTGTCTGATTTATGAGGATATCATGGTATATGAGACAATGATTTCGTTCTCACTTTACGCCTTTTTGCTTTCTTGCGTGTTAATGTCCGTACTAGAAGTAAATCATGCCTGTCTCTCGAGATGGAATAAAACCGGAACTGAAAAATCAACATGTGTTTTTCACTAATCTTCAGCCTCGACTCTGCAATCTGCTTTCAATCAAAATTAATAGGGCTTATATATATATCGTCTGTACTTTTAGAGCCATGTAAACGTGATGGCTCAAAACCGCAATGAATTAAAGATTTAAAATTTGGATTTATGATTTTGTGACTTTAAGTAGTTTTGTATCACATTTTTTATTCAATCTGGTGAGCATAAAGCTTCGAAAACCTAAATTCGATATTTGGATGCTTTTAACCAATACAAGGTTCGCTCGCCAAAAAGACCCGCCAAGGATCACACGATAAATTCAGTAAAAATGCTAAATTCGCTTCAGTTTTTCCTTACCATTTTTATTGTGGAAGCGTCCACTGGGTGGCATATTTATTAGATAGCATGAAAGAAAGTTTCATACTTGTTGGTTGTAACAACGACCAAAACGCGCCAAGAAAAAAAAATCACCAATTTGGCAATTTCAATCGTTAAACTACATAGCATGTGATTCACACGTCCTCTTTTTCATAACAAATAATTATGAATTATTGTATCTTTTTGGGGCGCTTTTTGGACGTGGTTAAAATAGATAACCAATAACTTTCCCAACCTGAGAAATCTCTGTACATATATACTGAAAAGAAATCTTAATCCTGGCGTCCTGGCCCTAAGTCTTCCTAATGATCTGGATGTCCCGGGTTCGAGTCCCTGTTCTTGCAGGGTTATTGTTTTCTTCTGTGAGGATGAGTGAATGTGCCATCCTGTTAAAAGGGGTTGTGCATGTGAATGTGATGCATGAATAGTCATACTCTTTTTCAAAATTTTATAAGTCATACTCTTGCCCTAATTGGGGCTAGTTTTTAAAAATAGAGACGCTCACTCAGCTTAAAATCGCTGACATTCTCAGTGGGCTTATCAACTACAGGTGCTGTTAGATACAACAACAACCGACTTGTAGCGAAAATTTTGAGGATACTACTTTCGTTTGTTAAAAAAATCAATTTTCTAAAAAGTCCATTAGAGCAATAATAGTGCCTTTTCCTCATGGCGAATAACCACGTAAATATTTTGTGATTTGGGATTAAAACATCATTTCTTGTAAACTGTATAAAAGCAAACGTAGTTATAAGTTCAATATGATCTAATATTCACATATTTTGAAAAAAATAAAAAGCAAGAAATTATGCTTAATATAAGTAAGGAAATGAAATCTACGATCTCAAATTTCAAGTTATCAGGTGAGAACGTTATTATTTTTTCATTATGTGTTTAATTAATTTAAGTTGCAAACCAATTCAAAACGGTTTTAAAAAAATCACGAGACTTTTTTCTAGCGCGCGCGCACACGCACACACGCAGATTTGGAGCTCGACCAATTTCGAGATGAAATAACAGATAGTTTTATGCCAACCTTTTAAAACGGATCTGTTGGTAAGAAGCATACATAATAATAAAGCAATACTGGTAAGAGCAGGTAAAAAATTCTTCAACTGATAATTTCCGGTGGCCCATAATCTTTATTTTTTGCCTTTAAATTTTGGAGACACAAAAACCTCCTAACCAAAGCAACATTATGCTCACATATGATAAAAAAAATTTAAGATAATGAAAATTAAACTAATTTAAGATAACAAAGTTAAAATTCCTTCAACTATAGAGCAAATTAAGTAATTACGTTCATTGTTATCTTTATAATTTCCAAAGCTTAAATACGGAGCTTTGAAATCATAAACCACTTTGGCGTTGTTTTCAAGAATTCTTTGGTGCAGAACTACTTCTTGCGTTTCTACCTCACTATTTTTAACAAGAATTTTGCACCAATGCTATATATTTTAAATTCGCCATCTGATTAAATTGTTCTTTTTGCAAATTCCTTGTAAATTTTCAAGTAATTTTTGTCTCCATCTTAGTTTAAATCTTCAATACTGTTTATGAATTACCAATTTGCTTTTCTTTTATAGGTTATGGGCTAAGTCTATTTAAGATATAACATCAATCCCTCCCAAGCTGATTAGTTTTGTTGATTTTATTGAAATCGGTTCGAGATGGCCGGGTTTAGCAAAACAGAACACCGACTTTCGAATGCTTTTAAAAATGCTTGGATAGCTTCAGAGAATTCAATGGATTCCATGTTAATTTTCTTTTCGTTTGAACTTTCTTTCTAAAAAAATTTCCAAAAGTTAAGATGGTAGAAATTTATTTAGCATATTCAAGGATTTTGAAAGATATTTATCCTTAATACTTGTATAATGACCGCATATCAAAGAATAAACGCCAAAAATCCAGCGATAAAATAAAAAATAATGCCAAATTCCCGCCAAAATTCAGGCGATAGAATAAAAAATAATGCCAAATTTCCGCCAGAAATAAAGCGATAAAATAAAAAATGCCAAATTCACCCCAAAAATCAAGCTATGCCAAATTCACGCAAAAAATCAAGCGATAAAATAAAAAAATGCCAAATTTACGCAAAAAATCAAGCGATAGAATAACAAAAAATGCCAAATTCACGCCAAAACTCAGACGATAAAATAAAAAATGATGCCAAATTCACGCCGAAAATCAGGCGATAGAATAAAAAAATAATGTCAAATTCACGCCAAAAATCAAGCGATAGAATAAAAATAGATGCCAAATCACGCCGAAAACCAAGCGATAAAATAAAAAATAATGCCAAATTCTCGCCAAAAATCAAGCGATAGGATAAAAAAAGATGATGCCAAATTCACGTAAAAATTGTATTTCGTGAATGATGATAGCTTTGCCATGTAAAGCACGCATAGCATGAAGAAAAATAGCAATTTCTTACAAGATAGGAAGGGAATAACAGTTTTGGGGAGGGCACTTATTTCTTTTTCAGGATATCTTACACTTCGTTTAGCGATATAAAAAAAATCGTTGTTGAACTTATTCTAAGATAATAACATAAATAAACAATTTCGTTTGCATTTCGTGATATGTAATTCAAGATTTAACGAAAAAGTAGAAATATCCGTTATATTTAATTGATATCAACGATCTAATGAAAAAAATTTATAAATTAAATAACTAGAGTATCATCTATCGAGAATTTTTAAACAAAATTAATATGATTTCAATTTTTTAAATCTAATATGCTTTAACATAAATAATTCAGATATTTATAACATTATGGTAAGATTTAGTTTTTTATGATCCATAGATTAAAAAAAAAGTTCCTAGAAAAAAATAAGTTTTCATCCGTGAAATTTATAAAATTATTTAAATTGTTATTTTAAATTTAGAAACGTAACTTAATATATATTCAATAAACGATTTAGCAGAAGAAACGATTCCATTTTTAAATAAAAATCAATTTAGGTTCAGTTTTTGCCCAGATTTGATACTATGTATCATTAATAACTAAGTCACTATGTTGATACTAGATTTGTTACTATTATCATGTCAGAACATGATGTTGTTTTTAGGATGAGGCTTTGGGTGTCAACAAAAATCCGTAGGTGAATAATTAAAAAAAATTATTATCTGAATGAGCATCTCAAAAAATCAAGTTTTAATAACACGTAGCCAATAAATTTACAAAAGCTCTGATTAAAAAAAATTAATTAATGACCACAGCAAATAAGACCCAGAAAAATGTCATTTTGAGCACGTGATGATATGAAATGAAATAAATTGGAAAAGTGATATTTTTTAAAGCAATCAATGCGAGGCAAAAAATAATTTGGATCAATTGCAATACTAAAGTGACTCATCGAATGAAACAATTGAAATGAATAAAAATATAATTCAACTCGCACGAGCACGTGGTGCTTGGCCGTTCAAGAAACGATGTTTTGACATGATACATTTAAATATGCAGAGCAGAATTCATTTTTATCTTCTTTTTTTTTTTGTCATTGGTTAATGCTAGTCAGGAGTGAAGTGACTTCATTAATTCCAGAGTATGATCTAATTAAGTATTCAGTTTAAAATTTTATCACGTATAAAATCAATATCTGTGACGTCATAATCACATGGTAAATGTATGCATCTACACGTGGCATTTAAATATGCATCTGCATCATTTAGTGCGGATGTGAACGTCATTAAAATATTGTTTGATTAAGAGCTAAGCAGATATTTAGAATAGAAAATATGCATTATTTTTGGCTTCGACCATTGAAATGAAAAAAAGAAACACAACAAATGTATGATAAAGTCTTTTAATTTTTCATTAAAAATCCCAAATTTTTAAAAGCATAAAGGATGAAATTCAAATCAGAATTCTTTTAAACTTACGTCAGATTATGTAATTTTCGATGTAACTCTAAATAATGCGAATAAGTTGATTTAGTTATTAGTTTATTTATTTTTCAGATAAAATATCCAGCTTCAGTCAGAATTAAAAAAATTTCAAGATTAATATTTTAATGTAAAAACTGCATTTGTATAAAATAACAGAGTACACAAAATCGTTTTATCATATGAAATGATTTTAATTAAGATAAAAATATCAATTGAATCAAACTATTTTTAATAATTACTCATAAATTTTCATTCACAAATTAGTTTTCATATATTGAATTATTCATTAAATTTCATTAGAAACGTAATTAAATATTGTAAAAAATATTATGCAAAAATGAAAGTTTACCAGCGAAATAATGAAATATTGAATTTTAAAATAATATTCTTTTTTGGTATAATTTACTCATAGTTACTAAAAAACGAAAAGTTTTCGATGCAATGATAATTAATTGAAATCGTGACTTTTCAATTAATAAGTGCTCGCTAAGAAAAAAAATTCAAATTTTTCGTTAGATTTTTAATTTAAAATTTGTCGACATTTTTAACATTTTTATCTCAATGATTTTACAAAACAGTATCTCACAAAAATCACTTTTACAATGCTCCAATTTTAAAAGAAATTATATATTTTTTTTAATGTTTTGAAGTACAGTTTACACCAATACTATTCATTGCTTTATTATTTTTTATAGACAAGCGCGTACTAATGATAGATAATATAATTTTTGTGAATATTTAATTAAGATAATTTAGAGTAAATTTTAAAAAAAGTATTACATAGGAGTCATAATGGAATCCTTATCATTCTGCGATATATTTTACAAACTTGAATCTGCTTTCAATATTTTAAAAATAATATTAATGAAACATAAAGTTGTTTAGGATAATGAAATTATGCTATGAAATAAATAAAATTTAATTTTTTTGTTATTTTAACTTAACAGAAGTCTTAAACTGCGCAAATGTACATTCTCTAAATTTGTATAACTTTTCAAAAGTCATTGTACTTTATTTTTATGAATTTCGCACTAAATATACAAAATAAATCGAAACATTATAGACTCTTATCATTTTTTTAATTCATTTGCGTTTGTTTTTGGAAATTCAATAATCGTAAAAATTATTTACGCTTTTTTCCAAATTCTGCCATTCGTATTGTTACTTTTTATTCAAAAAGTTATTTGCTTTACGAATAGCTGTACATATTTTTTTCATTTGTATAAAAAATGTTTTATAGTAAAATCTTATTTTAAGTGCTTATTTTTCTTCATTTCCTACCAACAAAAAATATTTGTAAATATTTTTACTATTTATTATTTTTATTTTAAGAAATATTTGCGAATAAATATTCTACAGAAACTTCAGAATAGTTTTTTACTCCTTTTTATGCCTTTGAATACAACAACAACAAAAAAACGACCGAAATATAATTTGTGTTTTTTACGACTTATAATTAAATCCATTTTCTACTTAATAAGCTACTGAACGCCTTCATTTGTATACCCAAAATATGCTAATTAATTTTAATACATTAATTATTAAAATTAATTAATAATTAAATTTTAATTATTACTTAATTATAAATTTATTAATAATTACATTTTAATCTTAATGAATTATGAATAATCATTTTATCGCATTAAAGCATTTAATAATAATTTTTAAAAACAGTTTACAGAGACATCTAGTGAATGTCAGATGTTATGTACCAAATTCATTAATTAATCAGAATACGAGAAAATAATTAATAAAAAAAGAATAACAAATAACAAAAATGTAAATTAAAATGAAATATACGGTCGCAATTTTCAAGCTACCATGTGAAAACATTATTCTTTTTATGTGATTAGTTGTCTTAATTAATTTAAGTCATTACCTAATTTCAACCTGTTTGAAACAATCGCGAGACTTCTCTAACTAATGGTAATTTTTTTAAACTTTCATTTTCAATTTTTTCTAGATAACAAACAAAGTTTTGGAGCACGACCGATTATAAAATTATAAAATTCTGTAATTTCGACAAAAATTCACTATTATTGGAAGTTATTGTATATGTGGTGAAATACAATGAACGTAATGCAGATTGATATTAAAATTGTATTCAAATATTTACAGTATTTTGAGAAATACAATAAGTAACAATGCGCTTATAATATCATTAAAGAATAAATATAAGTCGCGTTTTACAAAATTTCAATAGTTAAAACTGAAAGAGAATTTTAAAAAAAACAATGATAATCTTCTGAGCCCGAGATTAATTATTTAAAAGTAAGAAATCGTTAACAAACTGGAAGATGACATCATTCATAGAAAAGACAAACAAAAAGCAATTGATAATATATTTAATTAAATATCTCAAACAATACTGGCGAAATAAACTTCAAATGTCATGGGTCAGGTGACTCGCTATCTACCAATGAAAAAATAGATATTTTTGCCCAATTTTTTTTATGGATACACCGCAAAATCCCATAACCAAAGAAACATCATGTTCTCAAATGACAATAATTAATAATAGAATTGCTGTAGCACATATTTAACAATAAAAAATTTTTGGAATAACAACAAATAGTAATAATAGTAGGTATTTTTCCTTTACCAGGGCTTAAGCCTAAAATCGCCAAATAAAGTAGAATTCTGCCAAATTTCTTTGGCGATTTTTCACTTGCGCTAGGCTAACGGAAGAGTACTCAATAATATGTATTCTGTATGCAATCGCACACATACTTCTCGTATGTAAGAAAAGCGTTTATCACGGATCAAAGTTAGTTCTTAATTAATAAAAAATTAACCACTCAAGTAACCGGAATAAATAGTAGCCTATATTCTTTTCTAGACTATAATCTATCTATGAGCTAAATTTCATCCAATTTCGTTCAGCAGTTCTGGCGTTATTGACTAACATCATCTATTCAAATATAATAGTAGTATAGATAGGCATAATGATTCTTTTTTATAAGCCAACTAAAATCTATACTTTTATAAATTTCACCATGAAATCTGAAAATATCAGAATTAGATTATAAGGTCAGAAAGTATTTTTCTGTGAGGTAATCTGCCTGTATGTCTCAAAAATTTCAAAATTTTACTGAACTCCAACTTCCTACTTCTCATTCTGTTTTTATCATTCCGTGTCAACTTTTCCTTCCTATTTTTTGATGTCACCGCTTTCGTTGGTGTTTCATTTACGGGCGGAAACCACTCACTTATTGCTTCCTACACTTCAAATAAAACCTTTAAAAGAAACCGGAGTCATAATCACCACTTATCAATCTCAACCCTTTTTTGCATCCGAAATGTAGCCAATCCCAATGAATGAATAATGAACCCATTGTACTGATACCAACCACTTAACCACAATGAATGAACCATCATGAAACATCAGTCATATCCGCGAGTACCATCATTAGTCTCAAATACGAATCAACACTCAATTAACGGACGATAATGTTGAAAATTGTCTATAATTTTTTTACAATTAAAATGACCATCGAAAGTAATTTACTAAGTGTCATTACTGCAATGACGATACAAATCGCCATTGTTTTGTTGAAAGGTGTCCTAGTTTTCTCATGGATTTAAACTTTCTATAATCAAATGATTCATATACTTTGATTGAAACACAGTGATTGAATTTGTTTATTAACAATAGAGTAAACACATTTTTTTTTAATTTCTGAATGTTTTTAACCAGTCTGTTCAGAATAGATGCCTAAATAATGCAATCAAAATAATTGATCTGTTTCTTGATGCTCTGAGGATTTCCGTATCTAAGCAGTATTCAGCAAAATATTACATTTAGAGTGATTGAGTTCTTTGATAACAAAATTGTGTTTTGGTATGCTAAGCAATAAAGGTCGCTACAATATGCTTTTTGCTGGCGTTCTGGCATAGAGGTAGCACGCCTTACTCGTGTTCTGGGAGTCCCGGGTTCGAGTCCCCGTTCGGGCATGGTTGTTCTTCTGTGTACTATCCGTGAGATGTATGTATGTACCCCTCCCCTGTAAAAAGGGTCTGTGCGAACGAATGTGATGAGTTTGTAGCTAAGTCGTACTCTTGGCCCTAGTTGGCGCTACTTCAAAAACAAGAGACGCTTATTCGGCTTAAAATTGCTGACAGCAGTCAGCGTGCTTGCCCATAGCAAGTGCCATTAGTAATAACAACAACAATATGTTTTGACTCTTTGCAATACTCCTACCGGCGTCCTGGCATAGAAGTAGAGCTTTTACGTGATCTGGGCGTCCCGGGTTCGAGTCCTGGTTAGGGCATGCTTGGTTTTCTGTGTTCTATCTGTATGATGTGTGAATATGCTCCCTTGTAAAAAGGGGCTGTGCAAGCGAATGTGATGAGTGTGCAGCAGGATCGTACTCTTAGCCCTAGTTGGCGATACTTCAAAAATCAAAAGACTCTCTTTCGGCCTAAAATCCCTGACGGGTGTCAGTGCACTTGTCCATGACAAGTGCCATTAGTAACAGCAACAATACATCAGAGAATTAAACGGACTTATATCCAACAAAAAGTTACAATTTAACATGAATGTCCACTACGTAACGGATTCCCGATATATCGGCGTATGCGTATTCTGATAGTCAAACGATGGTTTCAAATCTTTTTACCATGATTAATGACTTAAATTAATTATGATAAACTGTGCCTTAAAAATAATAAAGTTTTCGCATGATAACATGAAATTTGAGTTAGAAAATTTCAACTTTTTTTTCTTTATTTTGATTTTAATACAATATGTCTGTTGATAATGATTTCAGAGATTAGGGCTTTGTTTCGTATTTTTTCATGATTTCATGATTGACTGATGAAAGACAGTTAAATATTGCCAAAGGTGAAATGTGATTTTTTTTTGTATCTGTCTCTGGGTATTTGGTTTTTAAAAGCGTAATAAGCAGTATCAATTTTGTGGTTATGAGGCGTTTCTCTCAAGACTGTAGCCTAGGTTATTTATAATTTCTTGCTCCATAAAGTCTACACCACTAATAAACATCCTTTATTTCAATGTCACTAAGCTACTAAAAAGATGTTTAAAAAAAAACCAGCTGGTCTGGTCTCCCCAAAACTTTCTCACATAACTCTAATAAAGATGTTATACGGGAAAACGTTTTGTATATAGCATCGAAGAACTATAATTACAAAATAGTTTTTGGCGTTAATTTGGCATTTTTACTGAACCTGTCCTGTTAATGTTGGCGAGATATTTCAAGATTCGTCCCAGGCATGAGATTAATAGCATCCGAAAAATGAATTTCTGTTTTAATCGTGTTTTTTTCCACCCGATTGAAACAAAATTTTGACTCAGGACTACAATTGCAGTTCCAAAATCACTTACGAAATTTTATGAATTTAAGTCATTTTATCTTTGAGCTATCGCTCTTATATATTTTCAAAAGTAAAAACCACAGATGGTCAGTCCCTTGTTAGTTTTGGCTCAAAATTTAATAGGTTTCTAAATAATAAATTTTAATTCTTTTTATCGAATTCGTCTCTCTATCCTCCTGTGTTTTTTAGTTATTGTGATAAACTATATAAAAACAACTGGCCAGACAGACATTTTCTGAGAAGTTTTGATTCAAAATCTTACAGAAATCTACAAATTTCATATGAGGATCATGTACTAAATTCTATCTATCGTTAAAAAGGTAGGTAAATCAAATCGTAACCTTTATAGCATACAAACAGACAGACAGACATATTTCAAAAACTTTTTTTGAACTCAGGGTGGTCTAAAAAGTGGAACTCGTCACAATTTCGAGTTCGAATTTTTTGACTGCACTATCTTTATACAAGAAAAGAAACAAACAAACAAAAAAACTGTAAGCTAAATTTTGTTCCAATCTTTAGTTTATCAACGAAAAAAAATTATACTATAAATTACTTTTAGCAAAATTCTGCTGATTATTCTCCATTTTGTCTACTCTACACATTCTATATTCGTTGATTAATTTAAATATCCATTTATTTCAATTTTTTACCAGTATATTAAGTTCTGTTTTCTCAATGCCATAGTCAGGGCCTTTTATAATGTCTTACTCTCTGATGTGTTAATGCTTTTATCCAACATTCTGAAGTGTATAGCCTCTGTAATATTTCAAAAATGAAAAAAATATATAATTTTCAATCCAGTTTTAAATAAAAAATTTAATTCATTAATAAAAAAATCATGTTGCAAATTTTATGTTTTCTGACTATTCTTTATTCTATCAACTCTACTCAATCTACATTCGTTGATAAAACCTAAATAGCATATTCACTTGAGAAGACATACGTGAAATTAATTTTAATTTACAATTAGCTTAAACTTTTTCTACGAGGCTCAGAACAAATAATTTTTTTCTCAAGCAACCACCTGATCTACATAAACGTTACCCCGGATCAGTTCCCGTTACGTAATCAGGTGTAACAATTCACACAGTTTTATCATGGTGTCTGAATAGGGTGTGGCAAAAATCAGATTCGCGAACAAAATTACTATAATGTTAAATGGGGCTACAGATCCTGCTGAGAGCGAAAAGAAAACCACCTGACTTCAATCCATCCCTCGCCACTTTCTTCAAGGCGAGAACACTGCTTTTCCATCCTTTCCGAGTAGTCCAATGGCTGGGCAAACAGCTGTTGACCTCCACCGGGTGTGGGCTGAAGCATCCCACTAAATTATGCGATCGTCGCAACGTCACAGGGCCCTGTGGGGGCGCACCCCCTCAGGGCCCAGCAGAAGTCGTCCTTGCTTGCGGCCGAACAGGTCGCCTACCTCCTTCAGATGAGCCGTATATGGAAGAGGCTGTCCGATGTTGAAAGCTGATTGGAGACGCAATTCCATCTTGTGGTAGAGGCATGAGTAAAACAGGTAGATTTACAGTGGCGTCACCACAGGGAGGGTAATACCATCACCAGAAGGAGTGACATCTCAATGTCTGTTTGTTGCGTTTTCGTTTCTGTTCTTTTCTTGGCGTTTTCGTTTCTGTTCTTTTCTTGGAAATTTCACTCCAGACTGGTGAGACAATGCGTGTGTTGATTCGTTTAGGTGATGTGTAGGATTTTGGTTTCGTTTTTTTTCGGTCGTAGGAAGCTTATAACTTTCAGCATAGGAAACAATGCTTCTTTCGCTGAAAAGTCATTGCTCATAGGCTTAACTACTTTTTCTATGCAAATCAGCATCAACATCAACATACCGCACCCACCCTAAGTTAATGCGGTTTGGGGTGTGGACGCTGATACTAGAAGCAGGAAGGCTTCGAAGTTTATCTTCTGATGAACAGTACGAGTGAATCAATGACACGGAGAGAAAAAGACACACATGGGGTTTAATATAATTTTTATTAGGTTTATCTTCTGATGAACAATAGGATTGAATCAATGATTCATAGAAGATAAGTCGAACCTAGTACATAATATGATATTTCTGTATCTGCTAATAAACAGTAGGTCTGAAGCACTTGAGACATGATTTTTATTAAGTTTATCTTCTAGTAAACAATAGTATTGAACCAATGGTATAGAAGGGATAAGTCACTTTTAGGACATAATGTGATTTTTATTAGGTTTATCATCTAATAAACAATCAAGGTCATAGAGTAGATAAGTCGGTTTTGGAATATAATGGTATTTTTATTATCTTTATCTATAATATGATTTTTAATATGTTAATCAAAGGCATAGAGGGGATAAGTCGCTTTTGGGATATAGAGTGATTTTTATTATGTTTTTCTACTAATAAAAAGTAGGTCTTCATCAAACGCATAAAGAAGATAAGACGCGCTTAAAAAGTCAATCTTTTAAATTTAAAAAGGATGTAAAAAATGTCATGAAAAAAAAATATTTGTAAATGTCATCGTGGGTATTTTAATAAAACTAGCAAAAATATTACAAATATTTCAAATATTTTTAATAAATTAAAATTTTTATCAAAATTTCAAAGTTCTCGATCCAAAATGCACATTCTCATCCTTCAAATTAAATTTGTACTAAATTTACTAGCTCTAGGTCAAACTTGTTTGACTTGAATAGGGTCAGCATACACGCATATCCTTCTTTAGTACTGGTAAGTAAACGACCTTTATTAATCAACGATTATATGTCAATTTTTCGCATTTATGAAGCAATTGTTTATTTGCCATTTTATATATTTATTCTAGAATTATGGCCTATTTTATCATAAAGTTAAATAATAAAAATAATCTCTTTAACTTATACTGTTACGAAATACATGGCATTACGTAAAAATCGGTTGTAAATAACTCTGGTTCAATGCAATGTTCGAACGTTTTAAAATATGTTCGAAAAAGCGTTCCGAACAGTTTAACTTAGTGTTCTGAAAATCAAATGTGTCTCGTAAAAGTGAATAAAGTATATCATTTCCTCCTTTTCATTCTATTAAGCATTTTGTGTAAACCTACATTTACACAAAATAAAAAAAAAACTGCGTATGTTTATGTTTATACAAAATTTTTAAAAATCAATCTGAAACCCGTCTACCTTTTTTGCTTTAAAAAAGGTTTTTTTTTTTTATTAAAAAGCTTTTTAAATCAATAAAACTTCAGATTTTATATCTCCTCTAAACATTGATTCTATGTTGTATATTCAAAGTATTCATGGAATTTCTTCTCGGGATTTTTGAAAATCGTGAACTTGGCAAGCAATAAAAATAACTTATAAATATTAGAACTAGCACCAAAAAGAAAAAAAAATATGCAAAAGAGAAGATATCATTTATGCTAGAATTTTCAACAAAACCTCTAAATAACATCTGTTTTTTTAAGTAAGTTTATTTTTTCGAATAACCCAATCTAATATATGCAAATAAATTGATAGCTTTTACTATATTTTTTTCATTTCTTAAGCTTCATTTCTTCAACCATTTGATATATTGTCTAAAACAAACTAAATGTAAACCCTTCAGCAGCTTTCCGATTCAAGGAATTCATGTACGTATGTTTGAAAATAAGGGGAACCTTCTAAATCTCAAATGCTTTTATTTTCACTTTACAGAAATTCATCATTGAATTCAAGATGACAGTATTTCAACTAAAAGTCTCAAAATTATGTTCAATAAATTAGTCTACTCATTAAGGATATATTTATCCAATATATAAGACTATCATTTCTTGCTATTCAAAGTATTTAAATCTTCGTTTATGTAAAAAAAATGAAATAAATTTTAGATTTGTACAGAAAAAAATTAGACATTTGTTTAATTTTCTTGAGCTCCCAGACATTTAACCCCTTTACCGGTTTGGCCATACGCCGTACTTGCATCGATTTATCGAATTTTGATAGTTGTAAACAAAAAATAAATCATTTATAGCAACTGTAATTCAATAGTAAAATAACTTCGAATGCGTAGATAAGCCAAGTACTCCATGGATTTCCATTTGAATCAAAATAAGAAAATATTCCCAAAATAAAAGGTGTAATCTTATTAGATAGTAAGGAAAATAAACCGGTTAAGGGGTTAACATTGCAATGCATCGTGTAGTTATTTAAATATACATTTTTATTTTCAATTCATTTTCTTCACATGACTGTTTCGAAGGCCAAAGATGAGTGTTTTGAAATTCTTTTTTAAATATCTTTTGATAAACTTTTGTAGAAAAGATCGATGTATGGAAATTGCGGTATTAGAATAAGTTATAAACGGGAAACTCGGAAAAATATCAAGATGCCTACCATTAAAAATATAGTAATCAAAATATGTTTTTATCTTGTGAGAGCATGATGTTATTTTCATTAGAATTTTTGAAATAATTAAAGACAATGAATAAACGAAGCTCGAAATCTCGTAAGCCATTTGCATAAATGGCAATATTCAGTAACATCTTTTAGTAGCATATATATTTTTTACTTGTTTTTACCAGTATTGTATCTTTATTATATATGCTTCTTTGAAAGCAGATGCGTTTTTAAAAGGTCGACCTGCTTTTAACAGTATCGCTTATTCAAACTGACTTAAACTGCTTAATGATTTAAATTAATTAAGACAAATAATGACTTAAAAATATTAACGTTCTGACATGAGAATTTAAAACTTGCGATCGTGAATTTCATTGTTATTTTTTTATTTTACTTTATTGATGTCTGCTGACGAACGGCCAGCAATTTAAGCTGAGTTAGTGCAATAGCTTCTCAGGAGAAAGGCCCCTGAGCATCCGAGGGCCGAAGTCTGAATCCTTCAAAGTTCATATGAAGATTACACACACACACACACACTCGTTTGCACAACCCCTTTTTAAGGAGTGTCTGGTGGGGGGGGGGCTCTTTCACACATCTCATAGATAGAACACAGGATATAGATCAACCATGCCCGAACCAGGACTCGAACCCGTCCTGCCCAGATCAAGGGGAGGGCCTGTTACTTCTAGGCCAGGAAGCTGGCCTTTTTTGCATTGTAAAAATGTATATTAGTAAAATTTTACTTTTATTGTAAAATTTTTATTATCTAATTTGTATCATTAAGATATTGTTTAATTCATAATAAAACTACTTGGTATTTTTTTTTTTAATTTTACGAAAAGGTAATTAAAAAATTTTAATAAATTTTCCTATATTATATATAAAGCTATTCAAAACATGAAGACGCACAGTTTTTAAGGAATTAAACAGTCATACATTCTAGGTTAAACTTTGTGAGGACTCCCTTAGCTTTGATTCTGCGTACTTACTTCAGAGAATATTCGAATCCCGCAATGAAGGATAATAACAAAAGAATCGAGCATTACGTGCCATTAACTGCCTGCATTTGTTAAGAACGATCGTGCAAAAACAAAGGCATCCAGTACCATTTAGAGAGTACTGTTTACTTTGAAGACATAACAAAGCTCAGTTTAACGCCAATAAAATTTAATTAGAAGATGGACAACAATATACGACCGCGGATGTGATAGTCCTCTCCAAAGAAGATTATGGATTGACCTATTTGCTTCAGTTGAATTGTCAGGCATGCCCTCTATGAGAATTGGCTCATGCACACAGGAGCCACACCACTCTTTTGCAACAATGAATATTCGGTAAATATTCACGGATTTTAGTATGCATAAAACGTTTTTATGGCCGTAAATTTTCAATCCCAACTACCTTCAATAGCCTTTATCTTTTTTGGGCAAAGTAGATCACCGTAAAATGGGGAGCAATTTTCGTCCACTTTCTCCAGGTAATTTCAAAGGAACAATGGACTTTTCTTAAGCGCGTGTGATAATTATTTCTTAAAATGAGGAATGATAATTCCACCTCTCACGCGTGCAGAGATAGTTACAGTCCCATTGGCAGACTGCGAATTAAGTTCTGGAAGACAATACCCAAGGAACTACGCCCTGTTATTGATTATATCCTTCTTTTAAAGAAGGGGTGGATAGGGAAAGTAGAGTGTTGACTTCTTTTAATAGTATTTCAGAAGATGGATATGTTTATCGTAAAAAGCATGATCATTTTGTTATAAAAACGTGAGAAATTAATTTTGGAAAAAGGATTTCAAAAGAGGATGTGTATGAAGATCAATTAAACCTTCCCTTGTTATTTAAGAAAAATCTTAAAGTGAAGAAGTTGCTTAATTAGAAAACTTCCATCTGATAATTGAAAATAATTCAGTATTTTGATTTCTAATTATATGGAAAATAAAAATTAAATGATTTGATAATCATTAAAAATCTTAAATTATTCAAAAATCACTTGCTTAACAATTTCTAGTTATGGGTAGTATGCATCCAACGATGTCTCCGCATTAAAGTGTTTTACTGTTTCATGTTGCTTTGCAATTTTTAGTTTTATATAACAATTATTTTGTAGTCTTTTATGTAAATAAGTATATTTGCTGGGATAAAGAAGATTTTCATTGTAGATTTTTACTATGATTGGTAACCCCTTCTAATGTATTCCTAAAAAGTCCGGTCAATATGCGTTGTGAAAATTATATAAAAAGATTGGCTCATCGGGTGTTTTGTTGGACTGATTTAAACCAATAATGTATGTTAACCATCGCTTACAGCTTGAAAATGAGGGAAATACAGAATATCTCTAGCCCAAATATATTCTATGCAGAACAGAACACTAAACTATAAGTTTGAATCCAAAAACAACAAGAGATTTGGTTATTAATAAAGTCTCTAATTATAACTTATTAATTTGGAAAGAAAATGATAAAGAATTGAAATATGACATTTATAACTAGCTGTTATCAAAAGCACTCTCTATATGTGTGTTTTTTAGGAATAGATTTTTTTGAATGAAAATATTTTATATTTTCTTTTTATATGTTAGTATCTCTTCGTATTCTTATCACATTTAATCTTTTCTCACAAATCCCATGTACTATTTTCCCACTCGTAGGGACGTGCATCTTTATTCTAAAATATTAATTCAATAGATGTTTACTTACTACTTTAATTTGAAACTTATTTATTAATAACCGCCTTTGGCTACCAGCCAATTCGCCAGTATTAATGCCTACTAAAAAGTTCAATTAATTTTTTTTATATATAACTTGGTGTCAAAAAAGGTTTTTCAGCAAAATATTTTTATGCTTCAAGTTTCAATAGTCATATAATTCACTTATACTATTACGCAAGCCTTAAGCAGTCATGTTCTTGGAACTTGTGCTGTAATATTTTCAAAAGTTATATTGAAAAAAACGACAAAATTCCCTTAAGTCTTAATTAATTAAAATTTCAATGAAAAATTCAAAAAAGGGATCCGAGGTGCACTTTTCCGCCCCCCAAAATATACACATGCAAAATTTTGTAGCTATAGGTCGATCGATCTGGCCAGAAGAGAGCGAACTCTCTCTCTCTCTCTCTCTCTCTCTCTCTCTCTCACACACACACACACACACACACACACACACACACACACACACACAC
>JAOUZG010044463.1:4237134-4260673 GCA_026289955.1 Argiope argentata
ATATATATATATATATATATATATATATATATATATATATAACGAACCTTTCGTATAGTAAATCATCTCTAATACTAAAATATTTTTGTAGTTTATAGTATCTGAAAATAGAATTTGGATTTCAAATGTGTTTTTCTGTACCTATTGAGACAACAACACCAATCTGGTACTAAATTTGATACAATTAAGTCATTGAGTTTTTGAGTTATGCTTTTACGTGTTTCTAAAAATACAGATCATCAGATAGGATCAATCCGTGGATGGATTTCGCATGAAGTTTGGCAAGTTTCTGCATTTTAGATGTTAAATCCGTGAAAGTGAATTTTTTTTCTATCTAGTTCTCTTTGTTTTGAAATTAAAGTGTCCACTTACATTCGAATAGACGGAGTTCCTCTGAACAAATTCTACTCAAAATTTGAAAAAATTTACTCAAAACTACAAATTTTACTTTAAAAAAAACCCATGCAGATTCTGTGTATCGCTTTACAACGTATCATTCATGTTTCGCTTCACAACGAACGGAAGGAGGCATGCAGTAGCGTCTGAGGGTGTGCACTCTAAAGCACCCGGGAGTAAAAGTCTGATTTATAGCTGGCAAACGTCACAAACCCTTTTTACGTGTCAGACTTCATTCATACAACTTATTCATCCACCCATACACAGGTCGTAATTTAGATCTGGAACAGAGAACGATCACCTCTGGCCCAATATCCCCAGTGGTATTACTTTCGACATGGAGAGTTTTGTGACCACGACAGATTTAACATGCGCCAGCCACCACACACACGAAGAGTCTTCGGCTGGTGGGTTCGAACTCGCAGCCTAAGGGATGCAAATCCAGTACCTAACAAACCAGATTATTCAAGCCTAACGATCACAGTTACTATAAATAATTGATTAAAAAATTATACTAGCACTGAATTTTCAGCGCCAATTTAAGATTCAAAGCTTATTGTGGCAACACAAAATGCGTGAATTTTCTGGAACTCGCAGCCCAAGGGGTGCGAATCCAACGCCCTACAAAGCAGATGATCCAGGACTAACAATCACAGTTACTAAAATAATTGATTAAAAAATTATACTAGCACTGAATTTTCAGCGCCAATTTAAGATTCAAAGCCTATTGTGGCAACACAAAATGCGTGAATTTTCTCGAACTTGTAGCCCAAGGGGTGCGAATGAAACACCCTACAATCAGACTATTCTGTCCCGCAGATTCTGTGTAAAGACCGTATACTGAATTTCAACCGTCTAGTGCAAAGCTTACTTGAATTTCCTTTGTCATAGTCGGACATTATTTAAAAATATGTTTTTTTAATGAAGGGGTGGGGGTTTAAAGAGTGGAGATTCATAAAAAGCTCGCATTCGAATTTTTTTGACGATTACTATACTTTCTTTATACCACGTATACGAAAATACAAATCGAACTCAGTAAAAATAGTTAAAAACTTAAAATAGTTTTTCGAATACTTCCTTGAACAATCAATGTTCTTTTTATTCCCACACCATTTGGAATGAATTTTATTTTTCATCAATTTAGGGATTGCAAGCATGCTAAACATCGTTCCCATGTAAGGTCTATTTTCCAAAAAAACGAAACTCTCAAAAATGGTTGCAAATTCTAATCATCTTTCTCAAATGGTTTAACTCAGTGAGTTGGGTATCAAGGAAACTGAGAAGAACCCTTACTGCGTAAACTTTATTCCTCCCCCCCCCACTCCACATTGCAATCAATTTGAGGTGACCTTAACCAAACTTCATAGGGGTAATTGGAAAACTTTTTCGAGCTTGTTAAACTGAAACCCCACCGGGCGAAACTCGTCGAACAGTAGGTAATACACTACAACATTTCTTAACTGGGGTATGAAAATGCAGTTCTTTTTCTGTGGCAACGCTTGTAATAAGCGAGCTCTCTAAAAGGAGTGCTTGTGATCACTAATTACAGGACACAGCTGGAGTGAGGATACAAAATTCCAGGAATTGACCTTGAAAGCTGTATATTATATCAGTTAAAAGAGTCTCGGGGAGTTGGTTCTTTTTCTTCCTCCACTTCTTTAAAAGGTGTGTCATTTATTTTTATTTTTTTCAGTAGGAGGTTTTGATTTAAATCTTTGTTTTAGTTTACTGAAATCAGTACCTAGAAATGCTATTTCTTGAGGTTTCTCACGGTTATTAAAAATATATAAAAAGCTGGAGAAGTTGGTTTAATAAAAATTTATTCCTGGTATTTGAAGCCTGTTTAACCATTAATTGTGAATTGGAGAATTTTTTCCAAGAATCATTACTGAATAGTCGGAAAAAAGATATACCCTTTTAACTGTTCAGAATCTTGGCAATTACTCATTTTGACACTCTATATATTTTCCCATTATTGAATCTTGTTTGAAATATTTAGCAGAAAGGCAAAACAATGCGAGTTTTCACTAAATTATTCCAATGATTCTTAAGCTGGTGTCCTGATCTAAGGATAGCAGGTTTTCCTCGTGATCTGGACTTCCCGGGCTCGAGTCCTGGTTCGGGCATGGTTGTTCTTCCCCCTGTGTTCTATCTGTGAGTTTGGTGAAAGCCCCCCCCCCTCTGTGAAAAAGGGTTATGAAAGCGAGTGTGTGAGTGTCATCTTCATATGAGCTAGCAGTCAGATTTCTCCCCTCAGTTGCTCAGGGGTCTTTATTCTCAGAAGCTACTACACCCCTCTTTCCCTCTATCCTCGGACTTAATTTGAATTGGTGTTCAATCCAAGGCGGATAAGGACAGCAATATAATTAAATAATTTGAATCCTTGCAGTTGCAATATTTTGATTCATCAAAACATATCTATTCATATATAGTGACTTAAGGCGACCGGGGACTTTTAAAATGACTTTCTGCAATTTTCACCTCAGCAATTTGAAATTTTACAGGCACTAAGAGCAACATTATAGGAGATGGCACACAGAATTTTAAAGCAATAAATTTATTTATTTATGAGATAGGGGGGTGAATATAATATAATATTAGCGATAACTAACGCTAATGAAAAATGTTCCAGACACTCCAAATTAGTTCGAAAGCGCTCCAATTTTTAATTTTACTTACCCTAACTCTTTTGAAACAAAAGATGGGATTAAACTTGAAGTTTGAGTACGAAATATCAAAATTAACCAATGTAATAACTCAAAACTATTGATTTTTTTTAAAAAAAGTGTAAGTAGTTTTGAGTTATGACATTGGTTAATTTTGATATTTCGTACTCAAACTTCAAGTTTAATCCCATCTTTTGTTTCAAAAGAGTTAGAGTAAGTAAAATTAAAAATTGGACCGCTTTCGAACAAATTTGGAGCGTCTGGAACATTTTTCATAAGCGTTATTTCGCTAATGTTATATGGTATTACCCTCCCCATCTCATCAATAAATTAATATAATGCATTAAAATTTTGTGCGTCATCTCCTATAGTGTTACTCTTAATGCCTGTTAAATTTAAAATTGCTGAGGTGAAAATTGCAAGAAGTCAATTTAAGGGTCCCCGGTCGCCTTAAGTCACTATATATGAATAGACATCTTTTGATGAATCAAAATATTGCTACTGTAAACCTGCAAATTATTTAATTATATTGTTGTTGTTTATCATACTTGGATTGAGCACCAATTCAGATCAGGTATCGTCCTTGTTATCTAGCCGTGGTTCAAAATTACGAAGTATGTCCTCAAATAGTCCTAGTGTTGTTTTACAACGGGACGCTAATATAACTAAACCTAAAGGCTAAATTCAAATGTGAGATTTTAGCTATCCAAAGGACAAGTGGCTATACACTTAAGTCATGAGATTCGGCGCTTTAGAGTAAAACAAATATATGAATCTTTTTTTTCGACTTCTACGCATCTCCCTTGCCACCATCACCCCTTCGCTACTGACGAAACTTATCATTTGATTGCCATGCCTCGATGTTTCTGTTTTTACCGACTTCCTACAGTAATCTGTCGCGATTGCAATAAATCTAATTAATAAGTAGTCATTCGTATGATTGGTCACGTGATTGGAGTGGGAGTTATGGAACGCTTTCAGGGTTAAACAAGTACGTTTTATTAAAAGTGGACAGGAAAATAATGCTTTTTGTTGGCTTCCAAGGTTTAAGAAAGCTACAACTCACTTTATTTTTCATGTTTAATGAATGTTTCTTGTTTGCTTGTGGTTTGTTTCATTTTATTCAATTTTCCGATTGCTGAATCTTTACAAGTTGAGCGATAACTTTCTTAGAATATCTAGTAAATAGATATGAAATCAGCATTTGACTTCGCATATGTCCAGTATTAAACTTCAATTCGAATACCCATTGGTGTGTTTTAATTTTTTCAAAGAGAAAATGCGTTCTTAAATAATTAATAAGTCATATGACTAATTCTCCGACCCCTCAAAATGCATAATAATTTTATATATTTTAACCATGGCGCAGTATAGTCAAAAATGGCTCTTGGGCCATTAAAACCCACAAAACCAAACCAAACAGACCCCTCAAAGGCACACGGATAAACCAAAAAAATTGATTGACAAGACTGCCGCAACAGCAACATTCGCCAAAACTCTGGTTGAGTCCTAAGGTGCATCACCGACCAGGGTACAACCCTTCCAGTAGGAAGCGCGTTCCACCATCGATGGGAGGAGTTAAGTCCACACCTATTTGTGTACCTTCCAGGGTGGCGAGATCCAACCACCATGCGGAAATATCTCATCCTATTTTCGAGGTGTTCCCCAGGGAGGTTAAATAAATAATAAAGCGTATTTTCTATTTATTTATTTTCAACACTGTATAATAAAAGTAAAATTAAAAAGTTATTTTATCTTTTTAGCAGTAAAAACGATTAAGTTTGTTTTCTTAAGTGTCTGATACATTTAAAATTAAACATTGCTAATTAATCGATTTTTTAAATTCATTTTGAAGCAGTTTTGAATTAAAAGAAAATAGAATAAAAGAAATTGAAAATTTCTAATCTGTATCACGTTACCACAACTGGCGTAGAAAATTCAAGCTTGTACAGTGCGTTATAATTATTAACAACTGTGCTTTCATTTTAATTTAAAATTTAAAGAATATATGTGTAATACTATAGTTACTATCACAATCTCGATCGATAAATAAAATAGATTTGACTTAATTTTAAAGAAATACGGATTTGATTGGCGGTTTTGTTTTATTTCAGGTACGCTCTGTAAATAAATTGTTTTTAGGTTAGTTGTGTGCTTTTCAATGCGCACGAAGTCGCGGGTAAAAGCTAGTTATTGATGAAACCTTAAAAGTTTTATTACTTCGTTTACTTTTTACTCAAAAATGAAACTAAAAAAAGTAATTAACATAATATTAACTGGGTTTTTACTAAATCATGCAGCTAATTCGACCGTTTATTAAAATAGGAATTTGATTTTGTGATAATGTGGACGGCCTGAGACCGCAAAATGTTTAAATTCGCCAACGGGCGAAATACAGACAAAACGTTTCATTATATTTGGCGTCTTATTTCTTTATGGCGCCAAATCTGATTAGAGGAATGAAGATTAATAAAATTCCTTAGGCACTGTTTACACGTGAAAACTCTTGATTGTATTGTAAAAAGAAATCATATGATGCTCCACTTATTATTTTTATGCCACTGTAGGAAGCAAAAAAGAATTTTATTTAAGCCATATTAATCTAAAAGTTAGTAGAGTCATTTATTCTATGTCAGTCCTTGTACAAGGTCAAAATTATCATCTGGACTACAACTACAAATTAATGTACATGCGTAGACACTCCCTAAGCGTGAAAACTGGCTTTGATATTTCTTTTGTTATAAATAAAGTTCATCTGCTTTTTTAATGAGTCATCCAAGTTAATAAATTATACAACATCTCCTATGATGTGTTTATTCAAATTCTTTTAAGCGAGAGGGAGAGAGAGAGAAATAGAACAAAAAATTATCGTCTGCTTAACGTGTTTTTGCGGCATCGCTTCCAGACAACCCAACTCCAAAAGATTAAGTTCGCTTTTTCTTTTTTAACTTCTCCTCTCTCTGCAAGTGTCATCTTTCCCTTAAACTTGTCTGCGGGTTCGCAAAACAATAAGAAATAGATTTTGACCTTGATTCCTACGTGTGGGGGAACTGCCTCGCCTACCGAAGGTGAGCAAACGTGTTCGAGTTGCAAAGGCTTACTGAAACATCGCGACTGACAGCTGAAATTTCGTAGGAGATTTAATAGTATTTAAAAAGGAGTTTGGTTTAACTGTAGGTTAACTAATCAAAGGCGCTCGTTTTTGCAAAAAAAGTTCTCAAATTCGATGAGGTAAATGACCTAATATTTCCTGAATCTGAATCGAGAATTTGGAATTTTGTAAGAAGACAAGAATAACTTAGAGTATTTATTAAAAAAATTACGTTAGCACATTAAAAAAAAATTAGATTAGTTTTTATAAACCCATTTCAAAATAATTTTTTTTTATATCAATGGTAATTTTTACTTCCCGTAAACATAGGTATAAAGCAGGGGTTCTCAAACTTTTAGACATAGCGACCCCCTTTTTAGACTAAGTATTTTAGTGACCCCCCCCCCAAAGTTTTAACTCAGTCTGAAGTTTAGACAGAAATTTAAAAAATTTTACACGTACACAAGAGTTCGTAGATATGTGTCGGGTATTGGTACCACATCCCTTGACTTTTCATCTTTCTCCTTACTAGTATCATCTCATCTCGAAACTTTGATTGAACAGTTTACAGATTACATTCCAGCTAAGGATATGAGTAGGGTTGTATGGATAGTCAATCCGTTCAGTGAGCAAGCCGCAACAAAAGTTGAGCTAAGTGTCCGTCATCATTATAAACTGATAGAGATTCTAAGTGATCAGTCAGCTGAAGTAACTTTTAACAAAGCTTATATCGACAAATTTTGGGTACGTATTAAAAAGGAATACCCAGAACTATCCACAACAGCATTAAAAACTTCGATGCCATTTTCTACACATTACAACTGTGAACAAGGATTGTCCATAATGATAAACTTTAAAAAAAATCAAGAAATCGTTTGACACTGGAAAATAACATTGTTTCGTAAAGTCACAAAGCTCCTTCCAGACATTAAAAAATTGGTTCATTCCAAACAAGCCTAATAGAACACAAAAACCAACTTGTATGTGTATTAAAAGCTTTATGTGTACTCTTTTTTTTAATGAAAACTACAGCAATGTATTAATTTTCTTTACATTTTTCTTCCACACCTCGCGACCCACCTTTTGAGAACCCCTGACATAAAGTATTTATTAAAAATATTACATTAGCACATTAAAAAAATTAGATTAGTTTTTATAAACCCATTTCAAAATATATATTTTTTATATCGGCGGTAATTTTTACTTCCCGTAAACGTAGTATAAAGTATAGTAATTATCAAAAATTCGTATTAGAAATTTTGATGAATCTCTACATCTTAGACCTCCCTGAGTTCGAAAAACACATATTTGGAAAATGTCTCTCAGCCTGCCTGTGACAAATATGTTGTTGTTACTTATGGCACTTGCATATTCACAACCCCACTGTTGATACAGAAGCAGATTTAAGCCGAAAGGAGCGCCTCTTGTTTTTGCAGTAGCGCCAACTAGGGCCAAGAGTACGACTTAGCTACACGTTCAACACATTTTCTTGCATAGCCGCTTCTTACGGGGGGGCAAAGTCACACACCTCACAGATAGCACACAGAAGAACAACCATGCCCGAACCGGGACACGCACCCGGTCCAGAAAGCCGGCAACAAACATAACTCACAAATGACTTGAGCTAGGGGTTTGAAATTTTGTGTATGGTCTATAAACTAAATTAGCAGATTTCCATCAAATTGTGAGCAAACCCCATACAGAGGAAGTCTGTATGTCCGGCTATTCGAATATAAGTACTGTAACTACAAAATGAAGAGAGCTACATCTATGCACATCTATAATGTTGCATCCTATTGTTACGTTTATAGCGTAGCGGGTTCGGATTGAATGGACTTTACTTGAGGGGAGCACAGAAAAATTTATTTACAGCTATTTATACGATAATTGATAAAGTAAAAATTTCAGATAAATACAATCCAGCAGTCAACAGTCACTTACAGCGTAAATGCAAGCCTTACGCACAATAAACGCAGACTGCAAAACAGCTATCGTATAACACAGTAAACAGTAAATCACGGCGAGCTCGATAATACAACGTTAATAGCAAACGCAAACACAGCTCATTAATCCTCTAGTTCAGCGAGACGCTTCTCTTCCGGAAGAAAACTCTCAACTAACTAACTAACTCCTGCTACTCGTCCCTTATATTGCCGAGGAAGCGCGTGCCCCGAAACAAGCGAAACTTCTCAAAACAACGCGCGACATCCAGCGGCTACTAGACTATTCCTTTCGACAAACCAACCAAGTTGGCGCGAAGCTCCTCGCCAAACGTCACCATTTTTGGCGAGTTTTCGCGGCACTTGCCAGCTTGTAACACTATCAAATTTTGAACCCAATCCAACAAGGGGTAGATAGTCAGTCGGTCTGTGCTTTCAGAAACATGTAAACGTGATAACCTAGAAACATGATGATTTTGCCGGCTCTCTGGCACAGAGGTAGCACGTCTTCCTAGTGTTCTAGGAGTCCCGGGTTCGAGTCCCGGTTTGGGCATGGTTGTTTTTCTGTATGCTATCTGTGAGATGTGTGACTGTGCCCCCCTGTAAAAAGGGGCTGTGCAAGCAAATGCGGTGAGTGTGTAGCCAAGTCGTACTCTTGCCCTTAGTTTGCGCTGCTTCAAAAACAAGAGACGCTCCTTTCGGCTTAATTCTGCTGCTGTATCAGCGAGGGGCTTGTCCATAGGCAAGTGCCATAAGTAACAACAACAAAAACACAACGATAATTTTAGTATATTAAACTTGATTTGGAATTCATTACGACAAATTCAGTTTCGGGTCGAATTTTTGTATTTGTCGGTGGATAAAAACGTTTATAAAACCCAAATTCGATTTTTTGGATATTATAAACGCATACCAAGTATAATTTGCCAAATAAGTCGCCAAGATGACAAGATGGATTCAATAAAAATGCTTTAAGACCAAAAGGGTTGACTACCTGTCGATCTGTACTTTTAGAAACATAGAAACGCGGTTGTTCAAAAACTTCGGTATTTAAATATATCAAATTAGTTATGAGATTTTAATTTGTGTCAAAAGACAGTTGGTGAGAAACGTTGACAGAGAGTTCAAACAGTTTTGTGTCAAATTTTTGTTTGAATCGATTGAGAAAAGCGCGTCAAAAGCGCAAATGTAATCTTTGGATACTGTTAGCCGCATGTCAGGGATAAATCGCCAAAAAACTCGCCAAGGACGATACGATCGAATCAGTAAAAATGCTAAGTTACAAGGTAAAAATGCTAAGTTCGTAACTATTTTAGGCCAATGGCATGCAAGACATTCTCTGACACGACAAATTGACTTGAGAATATGCGAGAAAGTTTGGGAAAGATCATCCCCACTGTTTTTTATCAAGAATTTAGGATTAAAACAAAAACATAAAATAAAAAAGAGAAAGAAGATTAATACTTTTTATATTTATTAATAAAAGAGAATTTAAGGACCTTGGGTATATAAACCAGAGTATTTGTCTAGACATACAAAATTCTACACAAATATTACTTTAGAGGATTCGAATATGCCGAATTAAAAAGTTTGAATTGATTAAAAATTAGCTGAAAATGGCATTTTTCGTGTTAAATGTCCTTGGATAAAATGCTTTTCAATGTCATTTTAAAATTTAAAACATATTATTTATGATTTGATAAAAACCTATTTAATAATATCAACTTCTTTAAAGTGTACTTTTTTTCAGAATATTAATTACTTTTTTTTAAAAAAAATTGTATATTAAAATTGTATTTAAAAAATTATATAATTTTCGTCAATATATTTAATTATTGCCATAAAATTATAAATATTTTTAATGTTTTATCAAATATTAAATCACTTGATTTTTCTCGTAGCTTAAATTAAAGAAAGAATCATTCCGTTTATTATTTGTATAGAGAAATTTAAAAAAAAATTAATTTACATTGTGATTTACAATGAATTTACAGTGAATATAGGGGAGGGGGGAATATTGTGAAAATGTAGGGAAAATTGGATTTTTAGAATCTGATCTCGCAGTTAATATGAGTAAAATGTATAGATACCTATAAATATCTGTAGGGAATTCATTTCCCTACAACTATTTAACATAAAATTTTATAAGTTTTATAGTTATTAATTATAAAACTTATAAAATTTAAACTTCATCATTTACATATCAGATTTGAAATTCAAAACAAGTCGCTAAAAATAAATAGAATCATTAGTACTTTTCTAAGGAAATCCTAAATTACAAATTTTATTTAAGAAATTAAATGGAAATTAAACTCAGGTGATTCCGGGCAAACCAGCTGGTCTCGAAAGGCTGCTAAATTCCAATAAATATAAATCAATTGCAAATTATTATATAGACTTGAATTAATTTTATCGAAATTTTCAAAATTATCAGGAATAATAATGAAGTCCAGTAAAAAATATTTCAAAATAATATCTCAAATCCCCTACTATAAAATAAAAATAGTTATTTAATATTAATAAATTTATATAAAAATGAAAATTATATACTTGTTATATCATCTGCAGTTTTATTTTCTGTTGTTACATTCAACTTTATCGTTTCTAATTAATATCCTTTTTACAAGGGATAAAAATTAGAGATCGTATAATTGAAATAAATTAAAAATAATTACTGAAATTTAAAAGAGGTGGAATTTAAAAGAATTTAAAATTAGAAGGTATGATAAAAATTTTGATTTTCAGTCAAATCTTTGTTTTGAACTAAGAGATCATATCTTAATGGCGTTTAAAACAAGTCTGGTTAGTTGTAGTTAGACTAGTTAAAGTCGTTTTGTTACAGAAAAATCATAAACCAGATCAAAATACGATCAGGTAAATGACCTGAAATTTCCTGAATTTTCAAAATCTGATATTTTTTCCTTTCTTTATCACTATAAGAATATCATAATAATCTAGAATAAATATAAAAAACAACTTTTCCAAAAAAAAATTCTTAACTAAACTACGATTTTATAAGAATCCATTTACATTTTTTTAAATAATCGTTTGCTGCTGGAAAAAAAAATACTGTTGCCAAATGTTATAGCTAAATAATGATTTTTTTAATCTCATAAAGAATTAAAAAGATAGATATTATAACATAATAATAATTTAATACACAAATTTTAAAAAAATTATAAGGGCATTAAATATTACAAAATATTTTTTTTAAGAATACGGGTCCCAAAACATAAACATAAAAAGATACTCTATATACATTAAAATTTTAATTCATAACCTATTTAAGTTACAAAAATAACTTAAGAACACTCTCTTTCGTGACCTAGATCGTGGTTTAATTTCTGCATAAAACTGTTTTAGTACTTCATATATTTAGGTCCTAAATTTTTTTGATTAAAAAATCTATTCTCTACTTTTATATACGATAGTAAAAAATTGCTATAAAATTATTTTTGTTCTTACTGTTTTTTTACATTTTGATCATCAACAAACTTCAGAATCCTTTATTATAATTTTAAGATCATCATTTTTTTCACAAATGGGCTAGTAATTTAACAAGTGATAGTCACAAATTGGTTATAATATTGATTCTAAATATAATTTAAAAAATTTGATAAATTAATGACTAAACTTAGAAATTCTTTAATGAATCAAGTATCATAATGTTACTAAAACACACAACAACATAGAATTTCTGAATTTTAGCCTATCAAAAAGGATGAAATAAAAATTAAGACTATTTCATTCAAACAAAATTCCATTTTTACGGATATAAAATTCGCAAACATGATAAACCTAGTATTAAATAAAAACTTGCAAAATATTTTATCAAGCAATCTGTATGGTAACGGTGAATTTTTTAATAAAATATTTTTTTTTTGTAGATTGGAAGTATATCAAATGAAATTTAACAGATCAATATATCTGCTCTGGCATAATCTGCTATAACCAAACCAAGTTACTATAAAATTTTCTATGCTATTTTCTATGATCTGAAAATAAAACGTTACATTTTAAACTAAAAGATGAAAAACTGATTTCGATAAACTAATTAATGGAGAAACAAATAAATGGAGAGCAAACGATAAATCAGTGGCATAATAAATATTTAACTGTATTTAATTTTTGAATATATTGTAAATTCAAAAATCGTTTGGAAAAAATGTCTAATTTCAAAATTGTTAATATATTCAGAATTAATTTAGATGTTTGATTTCTGTGTCTAGATCTAATAACGATTTTTTTCTTACTTGTTGTGGGTTTTCTTTTTTTTTTCTCTCTCTCTCTCTCTCTGTTTCTCTTTCTTCTTTTTCTTTCTTTTTTATGCCCCTTTTATGTGTATCAAATTAATTATAATATTCATAATTAGTTAAAATATCCATAATTTATATAAATACATTAATTATAATTACTCTATTTTAATAGACTTCTGTTTTGCTCATAGCGCGTATGAATCCTAGTGTTGTCAAGATCAAAAGTATTTTAATGCCATCAAAAACGTAATTACCCTAATAATTCATTTTATAAGTTTTGCATTACTGCGAAATCGTTCTTTTATTCCTTGCTTGTCACGATTGACAACTATCTGAGGCATTATACTTGATACTATTTATGTTTAATTCCAGTTTAGTTGCTCAGGTTTATTTTCATGTCCACGATTCTGTCAAATTGTTAGATATTAAAGATGTGTTATTTAAATAGTCTTACTCGATATATTGCTCATTAGATACATAAATCTTTATAATTGAAACTAACCCCATTAACTTAATATCACTTTTAAAAAACAGTTACGTTTCATCTGTTCTGTAACTTCCACGGAATTGTATCTCTATTTTTCAATCCCTACTATTAGCTCACTCTCTCCCTATATGTACATACCTTGTTCAAATTTTCAATCGTTAATAAAATACTGTTTATTCATCCAATCAAATTCAAGTAAATTTTTTTAACTAATAGTGAATTACATTTGATCTTAATATAGCTTTTCCAAATATTAATTAATTCATTTTTTATTAATTGATTAAGAACTTTCTCGCCAAAAATCATCACTTCTTCACCGCCATATAAGTAATGAATTCAGTTTGTTTCCCCCCCCCACACACACTAATAAGGTTAGGTTTAACATGTTGTAGGCCGGTTATTTCAAACGATTCTTTTTTAATTTTTTAATGTTTGATGCATTTAAAATTAAATATTGTTAATTTATCGATTTTTCCGATTCATTTTAAAGTACTTTCGCATTAAAATTATTCTAAATTAAAGGAAATTAAAAATTTCTAATCTGTATTGCGTCACCCCAACTGACGTAGAAAACTCACGCATTTGTGTTACCACAATTGGCGTTGATAATTCAATGCGAATTGACTACATTCTGATTGCGTCCTGAGTCTGTTCTGATTTATTTTCAACGTATATCGACTTGATTTTGTTTTGGAAATACATTATTTTTTGATCAATTATTTATATTAATTGTAATTATTGAATAAAAAGTAACTAAAATAAAAAATTTCTTTGTTGACCTAAGTAGGTATTGAATTAAATTTTTTTAGTATGACTTGTTTTTATTTTCCACATAAGCTACACAGGCAGATATTAAACGGAATTCTTTTAGGCCAGCAAATGCAACTTCAGCAGAGGAAGAAAATTAAGTCAGTAAATATGTGATTAAAAAAATGAAAACAGTTTGAGTTTAGGAACGATAATATAACTGTTGGAAATAAGGGGAAATTTTTTTGTTAATAGTTAAAATTCACTGAATTTGCGATACATAATTTATCTTATTTCTTAAGTCTTGTACAGTTCACTGTACTTTAAATTTCTCTGATCTAATGTCTACATATTTATGAATCAAATATTTTACAAGAAAAAGTATTTTAAAATGGAGGAACTTTAAATTGTTTGCACTTTTCATTGATTCTAAGTTTAAACCATAATTTTAAGTACAACAAAATATCAAACATTTAATAAAAACATGCCTTATATTGAAACCTACTCAACACGAAAAATAAGCTTAGCCTCCATACCTTGACCCCAAAAATGAAAAAAAAAATCAGAAATAAAATATTAATTTCAAAATTTGCAAATGGTTCGAATTTTACTTCAATAATGCGATATATTGTTGTAAAATATAGTTAAAATATTTTAAACCCACTCACACACACACACACATGTACAGTGGCTCAAACAATTGAGAGTACACCTTAATTTACTTTATAAAACAAACTTTCAACACAAATAACACATTACAAAGAAGTGCAAAAATGTTCTCATTTTTATACATAACAAATAGTTTTATTTAAAGTAAAAATAAAGAACGATCAACGAAAATCTTTTAAACGGAAAGGTTTTCAAAGCATTTTAAATAAACATGGGCAGAATTTGGCCTCAAATAATTGAAAATATACCTATAAAATTTTTGTAATATCTCGCATACAAAAAAAGTTCCAACATTTAGTTGCATGTCAATTGGCTTTTATAATGGCCTCTAAATGTCGTGGTATTGATTCAACCAATTTTTGGTGGTACCGGAAAATATTCCATCACTCTTGCAACACTTATTTTAAATAGGTTTTGCACTAATTTTGTGATTCTGTACCATTATTTCGAATGTGGCCCAAATATTCATAGGTATTAATGTTGGGAGTACTGTGGTGGTCTATGTAACCGTTGTTTACAATGGAAAAGGCACCACATTTTGACATTATGTGTAGTGTGCAGTGCAGTGTTTTTATAAAAGGTCATTCTTCTCTTTAAGAATGTGAACTTCCAAATTATCATGAAATTTCAATTGCAAATTATAATTAATTCTTGTTTAATAAAATGCATCATGATATTAACCTTGTTAGAAAAGAAAAGGAAAGTAAAAGTGAAAACGAAAAAAATATCTTTTGTGTTATTAAACCAACAATATAACAAAGATGCGATGAAATTATTGCAAAATCCTGCAAAATTTCTTAAATAAATTCCATCGAGATTACATTGTGCGCTGCCTTTCATTATATTCAAAAACGCAACGAAATTCGGAAAGTCAGAAGATTTTCCTTGAACTGCCATTGTTTACACCGGGTACATCGTAACGGCAGGTAACGGTGTCTCTACGACATAATAGCACTATTTTTATTGTCATAATAATGCAATTCATTGAAATAAACAAGAGAGAATTGACAAATAAGCGCGCATAATTTGGTCGGAAAAAATAAGATCTCGCAATTACGTTGTCAGCAATATTTTCCATGATTCATTTGCAGCTGAATAAAGAATCGTTTGCGCGAAAATGAGCTGTTTTTTTTCTCGGAGAATTGTGTAAATTTTTGTGGCAACATTATAAAAATTTATATTTTCTTTTCAATTAATTGCTTATTAGAAATTCTGAGAAATATCGCATTAGTTAGGATGTTAAGCTTGTACTAGTAGCAAAAGTTATAAATTTGTTCAATAAACAAATAAATTCTTGGAAATATTATTACGAGCCTGAAAACAAGAGTGAGAAAAATTACTAATATAAATTATTTTCTTTATTAATTTTAGTTAATCCTTCCTTTAAATATGAAATTGTTTTCTTATTTTTATTCTTTTTTAACTGAATTTCAAACAACCTACATATGCATGCTATGTCCTTATGTATATCTGTTTTAGTTATTGTTCTATAAATGAAATTGGACAAAATTGCTCAGTGTGTTTTGGTTATTTTCCTTTAACAATGATATTTTCTCGGTGTTTTTTTCTTTTATTTTGTAAGACAAATTTTAAAGAAAATATTATTAGTTAATGCTAAAAGATAAAATATGTTTATTATATTTTTATGTTTTTGATATTCTGTTGTTAAACAAATGGCATTTTTATCAATTTGCTTAGTTTACAATTCATTTTTAAGCATTTAAAGGTATGATTATCTAAATTTAACTTCATTATTAAATTTTAAAGCGGTTTTTTTCCAGAAAAAATACACATCAGTATAGAAATTTAAATTTTGTATTGCTATGAATTAAACGCCAATATAAAACGCATTTTCAGAATCAACTATTTTAAATTTTCAAATTACATTTTTATTAATGACCATTCTTATATTAAATATAAACAGTACAGAGTATTTTCTTTTAACTTAAAAATTATTGATTAAAAATCAAAATTGCAATCGTCGATTTCTTGCCCTGAAACCTACATTTTTTTATAAAAATCTCCATTAATTTATCTTTTAAGACCAGTTATGCTAGATTACTATTTAAATAAATTGATTTCCATAAATCATTTTGAAATCTGGAAATTTCAGAAAAGAAACTTTTATTTCATTTTAATTATCAATTTCTTTTTTAAAAAAAATGTAAATATGTATGTTAAGTGAGGATTATTTGGAACGAAGAGTACTTGGGATCACTGATCAATGTACGCACCAAAGAAACCTTAGCGAGGTAAGAAATTGTGCCTTATTTAAGACACTTTTTAGAAAGACGGTATTTGTGTTATGTCTAGGAGACACTGTAGACATGAAATATTCAGACTTTTTTTCAGTATTATTTTCTAATGTTTGTTTACTTTAGTTAGATCTGTGGTATAGAAAAATGAAACCGTAACTTTCCTAAATGTTATTATTAATTGATTCGCGCATTTCATTCAAGTAATTATTTTCTATATGTTATTATTAAACATTCGTTCATACAAAATGCCATTAGGAAATACGAACATTCTGAAATTAATAATAATAATTAACTGGTTAATTAATGACTCATTTTAGAAAAAAAGGTATTGTTTATTGAACTCCCCGGAAACATGAATATATAGTCGAATAAATTATAAACTTATTTTCGGTCTTTTAGAAACAGTTTAAATCCTAGAAAACGATATATTTTGCGTTTCAAATTATTCCGTTTTTGTTGCTACTTATGGCACTTTTTCAAGCCCGCTGGCAGGCCTGACAGTGATTGAAACCGATTGAGCGTCTCTTTGTTTCACAATTTGCACCATCTAGGGCCAAGAGTACGACTTATCTACATACACGTCACAACTCTTTTTATAGGGCGGACTTCATTCGACAATTTCATTCATTCATCTACCGATCATAATATAGATCTGGAATAGAGAAGTATCACCTCTGAACCAGTACCCCCTGTGGTGTTAATCTCGACTTGGAGGACTTAGTGACCTAGACATATTTAATGAGCGTTAGCCACCACATACTCGGGGAATCTTCGGCCAGAGTGGTTCGAACTCGCAACCTAAGGAATACGAAACCAACGCTCTACCACTCAGGCTATCTGGCCCTCCAATTATTCTAGCTCACCCTATTTAAAATTCCAACTTTATATAAAATTAAGGTTTATTATAGTTAAAAGTGAAATCAGATCGAGTAACATATATAGATATTATAGTACAAATAGGCCAGGATGGCCTGATTGGTAGATCGTTGGACTCGTACTCCTTAGGTTACGGGTTCGAAGCTCTCCGGCCAAAAGATTCCCCGAGCGTGTGGCGGCTGGCGCTAGTTAAATCTGTTCTTGGTCGTAAAGTCCTCCATGTGGAGAGTAATACACTGGGGGTACTGGGTCAGAGGGGATCGTTCTCTGTTCCGGGTCTAAATTGCGATCTGAGATGAATGAATGAATTTACATGAATGAAGTCCGCCCCCTAAAAATGGTTGTGACGTTTGTGTAGCTAAGTCGTACTCTTGGCCCGAGATGGCGCTACTTGTAAAACAAAGAGACACATTTCTTAGGCTTAAAATCTGTTGATCGTATCAGCGGAAGCTTGCCCACGGCAAGTGTCATTAGTACAACACACATAACATAGATAAATAAGGGTTAAAATGTAATCTGCTATGAATATTTCAATGTATCATGTCAGAACATCATTTCTTGAACGACCAAGCACCACGTGCTCGCGCAAATTAAATTATATTTTTATTCATTTTAATTCTTTTATTGAATGAGTCCCTTTAGTATTGCCAACGTTCAAATAAGACTTTGCCTCGCATTGATTGTTTAAAAAAATATCACAATTCCTATTTATTTCTTTTCATATAATCACGCGCTCAAAATGACATTTTTCTAGGTTTTATTAGCTGTAGTCATTAACTTATTGTCCTTTAAATCAGAGCTTTTGTAAATACAATGGTAACGTGTTATTAAAAGCTGATATTTTGAGATGCTCGTATAAAAAATAAAATTTTAATTTTTCGCCTACGGATTTTTGTTGACGCCAAAAACCTCATCCCTAAAACAACATCATGTTCTGACATGATAAAAAATGGCATTTGTGATCTAAAATGCCAAAAAGCATCTGGTGCAATATTTCACCTGAGCATTTAAATCAATTATTATTCCCTGCATTGCATTCTTCACAATACGAACATAAAATAACAATCAATTCCAGACAATAAGCGCTGTATTCATCCATTCTTTGACAGCCCCGATTTTTCTACAAGCATTTTGCTCCATTGCAAAAGTTTTATGAATTATAGATGAGCAACTAAATTATTTCAAAATTAAAAGGCCTTACGAAACTATGAAATCTACTCGAAGTATTTGGGGTAGAACCATTAATTTTGCATATGAATAAGCATTAGGAAAAAGTTATCCATTCTCGGCGAAACCAGTAGCAGACGACGATTCATTGTTGCCAAACCCAGATAAGCCAATTTACAAGTTCTGTTTCTGCTATTAAACACCGCTATTCCAATTCTATTGTTTTCTCTGTGGAAAACGGTGATGTCTAACGGGAATTTTTGATACGTTTTCGCGCGATCTGACCTTAGCGATTCAATAAAATGAGCCGACTGATGCTCGGCACGAGGAATTATTACCTAAGTCCTTAAACAAAGAAATAATGGGAATGGAAATATGCACTTTATCAGTTATACAGATCACGTCCGATATTTTTTTAAGGGAATTCTTTATTTCTACAGCAAGTCTTTGGGAGTTCTAATTTCGATTTTTGTCTCATTTCAAATTAGGACTCCTTTAAAGGCAATCAACAACCTCAAATGGGCTAGTATAAAAAATATTGGTGCCTCAAAAAATTTTACATATTTTTTTCCTTCACATTTTTTTTAATATTTTCAGGAAAAAATAGTTATTTATTTGACTTTAACATTTCTACAAGCCACCAAGATTCTTTATCATTATTATTTATCCCTATTTTTAGAGATAGGTAGATTTTATTATCATGTCAAAACATGATATTGTTTTAGGAATGAGATTTTGTAGCGTCAACAAAAATTGTGGACGAATTTTTTTTTATTATCTGCATGAGCATCTGAAAAAATCAGCTTCTAATAACGCGTTTCCATCCCATTTACAAAAGCTCTGATTAAAAAAAATAAGTCAATAACTCAGTGAATAAAACCTAGAGAAATGTCATTTTGAGCACGTGATTATATGAAATGAAATAAATAAGAAATAAGGTATATTTTTTAAACAATAAATGCAAGACAGTTTTTTTATAGTTTTCAGCACTAAAGTGACTCATCCGATGAAACAATTAAAATGAATAAAAATATAATTTAACTTGCACGAGCACGTGGTGCTTGGCCGTCCAGGGAAATATGTTCTGACATGATACATTGAAATATGCATAGCAGATTTCATTTTAATTTTTATAATTTGTTTTACTTTCTTATATTCATAGCAAAAATTTCGAACTTGATATTTTGTTGAATCTCAACATTTCAAAACTCTCCGAGTTCGAAAATCACATTTTTTGAAATGGTCCGTCAGTCCATCTGGGACAAAGATCACTCCAAAACATTTTGAGCTTGACGGGCGAAATTTGGTATAAGACCTTTACGCTAAATTTGGCGATTTCTTTTGAATTTTGGGCCCATTCTATTTGGAGGAAGTCTGTCTGTCTGCCTGTCTATTCTTTTATAAGTTATCACGATAACTATAAAACGAAAAGATTCAGACAAATAAATTTCAGTACACAGATTTAACATCAATAGTGTCGACGCCTGTCTAATTCTGTACAAACGGGTTGTCTGTCTGTCCGTCTATACTTTCAGAAACATATAAACGCGATAACTCAAAAACAAGATTATTTTAATGAATCAAATTAGGTATGAGATTTTGTGATTACAAGTGCAGTTTTGTGTCAAATGTTTGTTTCAATAGTTTGAGAAAAAATGCATCTAAAACACAAATTAATATTAAAACAAAAATTGCCATATATAAATGCTATCAACAATTATATTTCATTTTTTCGGTTTATAAATATATTTTTAAAAATTATGAAGTTGAAATTTTAGATAGTCCTTTTGTCTTATAGATTCATATTCTGCAAAATATTCTTTACAATTAAACTTCTAATTAAATAAATAAATGTTTCTATCTTCTGTGATCAAATCTGACCGATTTATTTATTAAGTTCTGAATATTGCAATATTTGAACAAGCAATATTTTCACAATCAATTAATCTTGAGAATCCTTATTGGCTTCTTTGAGATGGTCGATAAAGGGATTCATAATCACCAGCTTATATCGAATAGTGAGATTGAAAATTTCATAAGTCGGTCAGCTTTAACCACTTGACATACGAATTTATTTAACTTTCTAATTAGATAACTCATCCTATTTTGGTAATTTATTGTTAGTTTGATTTTTTAATAATATATGGAGCATTAGGGATACCAAATCGTTTCATATTGATTTTTTCGTATTTCAATACTTAACTCTGTGGCTTAATTGCAGACTTGAAAATAAAAATTCAGTAATTCGATGCGCGTGTCAGACACGTCATTGTATGCGAAGTGGTTAATGATTGATTTAGCTGATTGCAGTACAACTTTTTCAAAGATATTAGTGTCTCAAGAATATTTTGTTAAATAGGACTCACAAGGCAGATGATATATGTAAAAATTTAAAATCCGTAATTCATCAGGATTTTTTGTCTCAATTTACTAAAAAATATAATTATTATTTTACCTAGGCCGTTCGTTAGGAGATGTATGTCTATTACTAAAATGTTACAAATTAGCTGTTGGCTTCTATTATAGTAGATATCTTGTAGAGATTATGCCATATTTGCCTTAAATAAAACTGTTTCATTGAATTATGAACATTGGTATTGCAAACGATCATAGAAAACTATTTTTTTCATTTCATATAATCGTGTTAAAAACTATATTTTTCTATGTTTTATTTGCTGTAGTAATTTTTATTTAGAGCATTTGCAAATGTGATGGCAACACGTTATTAAAAGCTAACCTTTTGAGATGCCCAAACAAATTAAATGTTATATTTATTATTTATAAAATAAATTGTTGAAAAATACGATGAAATTATATTTTTATCAATTCATCAAAAATACAAATTTAATTTATAAGTCAAAACGTTAGTATCATTGAAAAGATAATTTTTTGTGCTTAAAATTGACACAAAAATCAATTTTGTGCGGTTGTATGTTCATAAGTTATAGCGAAAAAAACACTGAAATTTTGCTTAATTTTTAATTAATTAAACTTTTAAAAAAAAGGACTCTGAGGTGCACATCACCACCTCCAAGGAATACAAATGCCAAATTTGGAAGTTGAAGGTTGAACGGCCTTACCTGTAGAGCGCCAACACACACACATACACACACACACAAGCACACACACACACATTGAGCTTTATTATCACTATAGATATTTATTTAATACTTTCATTTAATTGCAAATTTAAAACTAAACATTATATGGGCAACAAATTATTGGGCGATAACAATTCGATGGGGATGATAGACATAACATCGCATGCAATTCGATGCATCATAACACTTTATTAGGAGAATATAAACATAAACATAACACTTTATTAGGAGAATCTAAACATCCAAGGATTAAAAAAATTTTAACATAATCAATAGTCTCCAGATTATTTAATCCACATTTAACTAATCACGGCTTTTATAATTTTATAATTCAGTCGTCAGTTAATCGATTAATTTTGTAAAATTTCGATTCAATTCCAGCTGCGCCATCTGTTAGAGAAATGAGAAAAAAATTGAGATTCTATAATATTTATAATAGTAAATTATAAATAAAATACTACTTTTTTTAGAATATTAATAAGAATGTATTTTTAAAAACTGTTGTATTAAAATTATTTAACTGTCTCATTAGATAATATTTTAATTTTTTTTTTGGAATGTGTAGTTCTGATTAAACTCGATAGCTGAGCTTTGACTGTAAGCCAGATTAACTGGCACTGTACCGGAGTTTCTTTTCTCTGACTCGGCTTAACATAAATATTTTGTATTTGAATTGTTTTCGAATGTGCTATGTTGGATTGTTTATTTATAAAAACCAATAGCAAGTAATTCAATATAAAGTTCTTGCACTTAAGTGGATTTTATTTACTTTTTTTCATGAAATCAGAAAGTATGTGTTTATAAAAGGTAAATTAGATTTAAATAGAATTTTTTTAAATTTAATTCAACACTAAAGTAAATTTGTTTATAATTTTACTTAACTCAAAATATTGTTATCCTATCATAATTGCTTATTTATATTTCTTCATTTGTTAAAGAAATTACCAATTTATATTAATTCTCTTTTTCTTATTTTAATATATGTTTTTTATTTGCGTTATATGTGTATTTAGGCCATCATTAGCGCTAAGATTAAAATGATCATGCATCTTAGAATAATTTAGTTAAATGGGTTAAAGTCTTGACTTGAAACTGTATTTGAGAATTTTTATTTGCTGTTTTCATTTGCTTCAACTATGGCCTAATAATCAGAACGATAGTTTGTCGAAATTCTAAATTTCGAATCCACATCCGATCGATAGTTTTTGACTTATGAGGAATATAATATGTATCATACCCCTATGTAGAATGCATCTTTCATGGGATTGGCTGTATTTTCTGCAATCCTGTGTGTTTCGAAGTCAATTCAGCTTACAATATAGATTAACAGAAACATTCCATATTTAAATGCAAGTGTACTGGCTCGATTCTTAGCATCTCTCGAATAAACACAATTCAAAAATTCTGATCACTTTAAAAAATTTCAAAAAAAAATGTGTGTGCTTCTGTACGTAACCATTAAACATGAAAACGATAATATTGACTCTCCTTCGCGAACCAAGTTCCTTCCTTCCCTAGCCCCTTTTTCTTTTCTACTTTTGAGCAGACGATATTTCGCGTTGGTTGCCGACAGAGTACATTCGAGGCCACCTACGAGATGAAGTAGGCAGCTGTGAATGAACTTTACACACCCCTTACAAAAGCAACAAGAGGTTTTTGTTGCTGTTCTCTTATGTGTGCTGTGCGTTTGACTGGCAGGTTGTGGCATTGTTCGATTGTGAATAATGAGGAATTGTTGATTAGAAGGTTATTAATCAATCTTAAAAAGGATGAGGGTTGGTGTTTGTACAATATTTATGAGACATGGTAATTATTTATTCATCGGTTTCTTTTTTTCTGATTTTGTCCTATTTGAAGAAGATTGCTGACACTAAAACTTCATATA
>JAOUZG010044463.1:4289348-4313708 GCA_026289955.1 Argiope argentata
AAGCTCGCATTATAAGTAAAATTAATTTTGAATTTTAAAAATATTGGAATAAATTGTATTACAATATTTTGTTTCTCGTGATTTATATGGAATTCTAGAAAGATTAAACCGTGAATATATTCAAATTTAATATCATTTTGTCTGTACAACCTTTTTATATCTAGATTCAACTTCTTATATGGATCTATTCTCATTTTATTATTTTTATGAATGATTATATATTATTAAGCAATGTATGATTTAATCAGATACTGCAGTGGTATCTGTACAACTGTTACGAATGTGAAAGTTTGGATGGAGGATGTTAGCCAATTACGCCAGAAGGATACGAGATTCAATTTAGAACAGAGATAGATTGTATTCTAGAATAGGACATAGTCTACTATTTATTTCGGTAAATTGAGTGGTTGATTTTTTATTACGTAAAAACTACCTTTCCAGGCAAAAAAAAAAAAAAAATCTTCATTTTCCCACCGCCAAATGAGTAAGACTTCAATCCCCCCTCACGTACTAATGAGGTTAGGCTTAACATGTTTTCAACCGATTATGTCAAACCATTCTGTTTATTTTCTTAGTGTTTGATTCATTTAAAATAAACTACTACGTAGTTGTTAACTAATCGATTTTTCGGATTCATTTTGAAGTACTTTCGAATTAAAATAAAACAGAATAAAGGAAAATAAAAATTTCTAATCGGTATTGTGTTATCCCAACTGGCGTAGAAATTCACGCATTTGCGTCTCCCAATTGGTGGCAAACCATCAGTTCTCACATATATACATCGAAACTTTCACACGTACGAAGTCGCGTATAAAAACTAGCTTAACATAAATTGATTTTAAAACTAAACCAATTTTCGAAACAATAAATTCGTTTTTCTTACTCAAAAATCATAATTGTACATCAGAAATATAGGACCAGCCATTTAATTTTGAATAAATTAAATTTAGTTGAAAATAATTGATGAAAGTAATTTAACATAATGATGTTGAAAATGTGCAAGGCATAATATCCATACAAAAAGAATGACTGTATGTCTAGACTAATTTACGGTGATAAAAAAAAAGCTGGCATGTGAATAAATAAAATGGTCAGCATAATTTGTTTTGTGTGTGCGAGATCTTAAGATAGACGTTACATTGCCTAGTACAGTCTAAATGTAAATAGAACTTTTTTTTTCATGAGTCATAATGAGATATCAAGAATTCCTTATCAGATTCTTAAATGTAACTACAACCTAGTTTTATTTTATTTTTTATATTATGGGAACATGATGTCATTTTCCTTTGCGGGTTTTGAATAATTAAAGTTAGAAATCACGTGGCAATGAGCAAAGAATAAATGGTCATATTCGTCAACATCTTTTATTCGCATATATTTTTTTACCTGCTTGTACCAGTATTGCATCATTATTACGTATGCTTCTTTGCGTATTTAAAAAGTTCGCTAGAACTGTGACATCATAGCTGTTATTTCATCTCAAAATCAATCGAGCTCCAAAACTTTGCTTGCCAGCTAGAAAAATTGGGCATGGAAGTTTAAAAAAATTATAATTATATGTTTATCTATATATTTATATATACATTATAGTGGAATAGAGACATATAGAGAAGTCTCGTGATTGTTTAACGGTTTAAACTGGTTATTGTTAACGGTTTAAACTGGTTGATGACTTAAATAAATTAAGGGAAACAATAAATGAGAAAAAATAACGTTCTTACGTGATAACTTGAAATTTGCGATCAAAGATTTGATTTTGTTAATTTTTTTTATGTTTCCTGCATTTAAGTTAGATGTTACGCATGGGAGGCAACATGAATTTGAATTAAATCGAATGCAATTGAATTGTCTTAAATGGAAAATGCAGATTTCTAAAATATACACATTGATGTCTTGGAATTTAGACTCCATCCCAAGATAGAACGCATGATACATTAACGAGTAACCGGTTCATGACTATCCGGATTCAGTATTATCCGGCCTAATTTTTTTATCGTAATTAAATGAGGAAGGGGAGGTTAATAAAGATTTTTGAACACTTATAAATCGTAAGATTTAATTCTTATCTTAGGGTTACCTTTTCATATCCGTGCAATCATTTATAAAATAAAAACAAAACAAAATAAAGATTAAAACGAAATCTGCTGTGCATATTTCAATGTATCATGTCAGAACATCACTTCTTGAACGGCCAAGCACCACGTGCTCGTGCAAGTTAAATTTTTATGCATTTCAATCGTTTCATTGAATGAGTCACTTTAGTATTGTAAACAATAATAAAAAACTTTGTCTCGCATTGATTGTTTAAAAAAATATCACATTTCCAATTTATTTCGTTTCATATAGTCACGGGCTCAAAATGACATTTTTCTAGGTTTTATTTGCTGTAGGCATTATCTTAGATTTTTCTTAATCAGAGCTTTTGTAAATGTAATGGCAACGCGTTATTAAAATCTGATTTTTTTTTGAGATGCTCGAACAGATAAAATTTACGATTTTTCGCCTACGGATTTTTGTTGACCTCAAATCTCATTCTCAAAATAACATGTTCTGACATGATAATTAGTTTGATCTTCCTAAGAATTTGAGCAATGATTTGCATTATTGTTTTGTTTGTTTCCTGCATTTAAGTTGAGCATTACAGAAAATGCTAAAATGTGAGCAGTCTATATCCTTCAACTTACTTTTACTCTTATAAGTTCTTGAAACGTGTTGTGCAGTACATAAGCAGTACAGAGCCTTCAATTTTTAACACGTTACCGGCAATTGCTTCTATGATGCTCCTGGCCAAGGTTGCCTTCTCATTGAGATAAATGGAGGTTTGAGCATTCAATAAGAAGTGAGAAAATGCGTATTTAAGCAATAAATTTTTGGTATAAAAACTTGTGTCTTTTGGCATTGGTAGACAAAGTAATAAATCCATAGAACTCCAATACATCTGGTATTTTTTGTTATCCGTTATTTTGTTTTTTTATAACAAAAATTCCTCGATTTTGTTCAAAATTTGATAAATATGCAAATTTGATGTAAAGGCCGCATACCAAATTTCAGCAGTCTAGCTCAAAGTGCTTTTGAATTATCTTGATCCTAGATTTCAGAATAGACATTTTCCGAAAATATGTTTTCCGTACTCGGGAAGATATGAAACGCGGAGAATCTTCAAAATCTAAAATTCGAATTTTTTGACGATTTTTATACTTTTTTCTTTATTTTATGTATTCGAAAAAGTAAAAATGTAACATTACTATTGTTGTTTTTGTACCTCTTACTTCAAAAAATATATTCATATTACAGAGAGCATGTCCGGATCATGGATAAAAGGCTGGCATGAAGGTGCTGGCACCTCAAACATCTCCGAGATAACTAAGCCTGCTCCTTATCCTGAATCTCGATACCGTTCCTCCAAAGACCAAAAATTTTGCCGGTCCTTCTTGGCACATCGGAATATATCTTCTCAAATTGGGGTGAGTAATTATTAAAATTGTTTCGCATTCACTAATTAAAGCATTATTATTATGTTAGAACATGACGTTGTTTTGGGGATGAGGTTTTTGGCGTCAACAAAAATCCGTAGGCGAAAAATAAAAATTTTATCATCTGCGCAATCATCTAAAAAAAATCAGCTTTTAATAACGCGTTGCCATCCCATTAACAAAAGTTCTGTTCAAAAAATAAGTGAAAGACTACAGCAAATACAACGTAGATAAATGTCATTTTGAGCGCGTGATTATATGAAATGAAATAAATGGGAAATGTGATATATTTTTTTTAAAAACAATCAATGCGAGACAAATTTTTTTGGATCGTTTGCAATACTAGAGTGACTCATTCAAATGAAATAATTAAAATGAATAAAAATGTAATTTAACCTGCACGATCACGTGGTGCTGGGCCGTTCAAGAAATGATGTTCTGACCTGATACATTGAAGTATGCATAGCAGATTTCATTTTAATATTTTTATTCCCGTTATTTGCAAGCAATTCCTTAAAATGATGGGTTTAGGCAAGGATCTTCACACAATAAAACGGAAAGCCATTACTTACGAGTCAATTGTATACTATTGACACCAATTATTAGGGAATGCCAATTTTTGAAATAAATCTGGCGGTTCGATCATTAGCAATTTTTGGGGCTTTTAATTATTAACATGTGATTAATACATAAGTACTAGAAACACGAATCTGCATTATGGGCATCTTTTTAGCATCGCTAGAACAAATATGTGATACCAAATAACAATTTTAGTCATAAAATTTCATTTATTTAAGTCATTGCATCTGTGAATATGTTCATTCAAACAACCCCCCTGACAGATCGTCAAATTTTTAATTCATTTGGTTAAAAAATAAAAAAGATTAAAATGAAATCTTCTATGCATTATCTCAGAACATAATTTCTTGAACGGCCCAGCACCACGTACTCGTGCGAATTAAATTATATTTTTGATCCATTTTAATGGTTTCATTGAATGAGTCATTTTAGTAATGCAAACGACCCGAAAAACTTTGTTTCGCTTTTATTCTTCTAAAACAATACCACATTTCCTATTTATTTCATTTCATATAATCACGTGCTCAAAATGACATTTTTCTAGGTTTTATTTGCTGGAGCCATTAACTTATTTTTTTAAACCAAAACTTTTTTTAAATGTCATGCAACGCGTTATTAAAAGCAGATTTTTTAAGTTGCTCGTGCAGAAAATAAAATTTTTATTTTTCGTCAACGGATTTTTGTTGACACCAAAAACCTCACCCCCCCCCAAAAAAAAAACAAAATTATGTTCTGCCATGATATTAAGAATCTACAATTTAGATGTGTAAATCTACAAAAATTTTTATATCTATATAAGTTTTGTTGTTGTTATGTTCACTTGTGTTCAGATAGGAATATAAGAATTTGGTCTTAATTCACCACTCTAAATAAAGTGCTCTTGAGCTATAAAACTTTAAAAATCGTGAGTTTTAGACGATTATAATGTTTTATTTATGCATGCTTCATATATGAGAAAGCAAAACTGTAACACCTTTTTGATTAAACTGAGCTTTTTTTTTCTTCCTAATTTTAACTGAAAGCTAATTTGTGGCTGCAAATTTTAACACAATAATCATTGCACATTTTATTTCATGACGAAGTTTTAAAATCTGCAAGTTAGTAATAATATAATTAATCGAGAAAGCACAATGTGACAGCACATATATTTAGACGGCGAATAGTTAGAATGACATGTAGTTCCATATATATATTATGCCATGTGACAACGCTTAAATTTTCTTTTATTGATTTTCATTACGAAGTCAATGAAAATACCGAGTACACTATTCGTGCGTAATTTATTAACTATAGTTTAAAATTGTAAAAGACAAAAGCTGATAGGTGAATGAGACAAAGTAAAACAATTTTTGGGAGCATTTTACTTTATTAGAGAAATTATATAGCAGATTCACATAAAAGTATTTAAATAATGGATTTAAATGAAGAAAACAGAAATGTATAGTCAGATACAAAAAGCAGATGGAGCCACTACCAAAGAACCAAAATTTAATCATAATAATCGGTTAACTGATGATTAAGTTGAGAAAATAGTAAAATTGGTTGTTTTTTTTTACACCAAATAAGCCTTATTTATTCTAAACACTATCGCGTACACATAAATGCACGAAATGCCGAAAATAAATAAAAAATGCCATCTGAAGCAAATGAAATAAATATTTCAGTAACATTTGGTATATGGTAAACATAACATAACATTGATGCCATGCACAGTTATCTTATGACTGTATTGACGTATATATTTAACTAAAAGAGAACAGTACTGGAAAAAAGAAAACTACTTATTTGAACACCTATAGCATATTTCTAATTCTAAAGACAACTACTACGGCATATCTATCATAATCGTTCTGCCAGCCATATGGCTCCAAAACAGCCCACTTTAATCGTTTGCGTTAAATATTTATAAAATGGGGCTTTCGAGGCGTCGTGTGCAAGTCCAGTGTCGTGATGATGCTGTTCGTCGTCCCTGAACTTCTTCAGAACGTCCAGAAGTTCTTTGTTCTTGACCGGATCGTCCGCTATCAGGTCCCTGATTTGACGATTGTAATGGTCAGCGATGACCTCCTCCACAGCGACTGTGCAGGCCATGGCACTTTCTTTACCTAACAACGCTGTACCTGTACCAAAACAATAAAATATATTTTTAGTATTAATATGAAAATTGTATTCATAAGATTTTTAGAGATAAAAACAAAGATTGTAAAGGGTGTCCAAAAATTAATGGAAGATTTTAATTTGCAACTATCCATGTAATAATGTGTAGCAAGTCAATTAAAAAAAACTATTTGACAAATTATCATTTAGGGTAATATGACGAAAATTTGAGAAATGGCTCCCTAGATCGGGTGATTTAACCCTTTGTAGGGCATAATTCAGGGACATTTACAAATTAAAATTTTCAAGGTTATAACATGAAAAACTGATGATTCAAATAATAAAACATCAAAAGTTCGTTGATTTGTCCTTTAATTTATTAAATAAGTTATGGTGATTATACTTACCAAAGACCTTCCAGGCGTAACAAAGTGGTGAGCATACTTACCAATGAACATTTAATGATATTTTTATACCTATAACACTCAGTGATAAGTATATTTGTCCCTCTATGATGATAACGAGTCCGCTTTACAACGGAAAGAGGGGTGCAAAATCTTCTGAGGGTATGGACTTCTGAGAACCTGAAGGCAGACTTCTAGCTCTCACTTGAAGATGACATGCACACTTGATTTCACAGCCTCTTTTTGCAGAGGGGTACATTCATACACAGAAGAATTGCCATACCCTAAGCGGGTCTCGAACCCAGGATGCCTAGCTCACGAGGAAGACGCGCTACCTTTGTACCAGAAAGCTTGCCCTTACCACTCTACTGTAGGTCATTTAAAATAGTATTATATAGTTTTGTTTTAGTTAGAATATGTGGAATTTAACTTCAGTAATATCAGTATAATTAATAACAAAAAGGAATTTGATTAACAAGATTTTTAGAGATGTAAGCAAAAGCTTTTAAAGTGTGATTCGCTGATGGAAATGTTCTTCAACCATATCTTTCACCATCAACACTATCTGGAACGAGATTAAAATAAATTTAAGCTAGTTCAATTTTTCGTTGAGCAGACTGTAATCTGATTTAAAATCAAACGACAATTTGAATGCCAACTTTTTATTTGATCGCTATTCAACCGACCTCCAATCGATTCAAAAACGAAAGAGATCTGTGCTTTTAATAGCTGATCCCATGTCAGCAGGGTTACAATAAATATAATCGCAGCAGTGAAGTCAGCGCATGGTTGCAACATTTTAAAGAGCGCCAAAGAAGCGGTAACACTATTATTACAAGCGGGCGGGCGCCGCGGAAGCACGTCGAAGTTAGCGACTTTTGACGAAGAGCTTCGCGCCAACGGGGTTAGTTTGGCGAAAGGAATAGTCTGGTAGCCACTGGATCGTACATGAAGCTTCGCGTGTTTGGGGGCACGCGCTTGCTCGCCTATATAAGGGACGGGTTGCCGTAGCTCCAGCAGTTAGTTTTTTCCCTCTCGGCAGATAAACGTCTCGCTGTACTAGCGGATTACTTTTCTCGCTTTTTATTGATAATATGTGTTTACGTTTGCTGTTAACGTTGTGTTATTGAGCTCGCTGTGACTGACTGTTTACTGTGCTATACGATATCTGTTTTGCAGTCTATGTTTATTGTGCAAAAGGCTTGCATTTACGCTGTGACTGATTACTGCTGGATTGTGTTTATCTGAAGTTTTACTTTATCACGTCATGCTGTAAATATCTGTAAATAAATTGGTTTGTGCTGTCCTCAAGTAAAGTCCATTCAATCCGAACCCGCTACGCTAAAAACGTAACACTATCTTTCACTTGGAAAGGAGATCAAAAATTATAACGTTGTATCAAAATAATTCAATTTATTACCCGTTTTAACAGTTAAAGAACTCATTTATATGAAATATGCTCACATAATTTAAAATCCTTTTGCAAATAAAGTACTAACTATTCAACTTAACAGAAAACACTAAAATCGGAACGTTCACTAGATTTTGAGGCATTCAGCAGTTACTTCAATGCTAAGATTAAGAATGCACGAAAGAAATAGTCCATATTTTACGATCTAATAAAGTGAAGGGCAGAGCTTTCTAAAAATTTCCTAGTATTTTAAGAATAAAGTTCCATCGAGATTCAAGACCTGTTGTAGAGGAGGAGGTGGTCAGTATTTGATCACTTTGAGGCGAATTATTTGGAAAAGAATATCAGTTTGACAGATTCGGTCAATGTAAGGATGGACATTTGCTAAAAACCACAGTCGACCACAACAAATTCTCTTGTCACTGTTACTTTTAGTGGTTATGGGGTGGTCAGCTGTACACAAGAAGATTCAAGATCCCGCACTGAACAAACAACATTTAGCATTAATTAACCTTTAGCTAAATCAAAATCGACGTCACAGTGTTCTAAATAAATAGGAACTTTTATAAAATTTATAATTCATTTTAAGTTTTAATGAACACTCATGGAATTTTTTCACTGTGGTTTAATTTTGCAATATTTATACCGATTTTGGCTTGACTATCAGATTTTTAATTTTTATAATTTTTTTCTCCAATGTTTAATTTAGTATCAAAAATGTTATTTCTTAAAAATATTTTTATTATTTTCAGCTTTTTAATCATCAATATATTTTAAATCAATATATTTTAAATTATTATATCATAATAATTTATTATAGTAATCCATTTGCAATTATTATGGATTACTATAATAAATTATTTCCCTAATTGATTTCCAGATGGCGCCACTCAGATGAAATGAAATTAATCACTGAAATGATAAATTGAAAATATAGCAGAATCATCGAAAACACAAGACTGTCTAAAATTTTAGAATTGAAGCGTCTCCAGAATTGAAGGGAAAGGTGGAGTTCCAATTCCATTCATTTTAACAAACACGAAATACGTTGTTAAATAAAGAGACAACGTTACATCTTCGGTCTCATTTGTTTTCTTTAAGGTCAAATCTACGTGTCTTGAGAAATTTCTGACACACCATTTATACAGAGAATTAAAAAAATTTCAAAGTATTATAATTAGTAATATATAGATTTCGAGAAGGAAAAGATCACAGGGATATATGCTCGGTAGCTGCATCTTAATGAACTGATCCTAGCCTTAAGGTGAGTCTTGGAATGAATATAAAAGCGGTTCTCATACCAATATGGCCATTATCCATACTTAAAAATTTTATTTTATTAACTCTTTATTAAATAATTACAATAAATATAAATAATTGATCAAAACATTATAACCAGCCAAAACAAAAATCCGGTTCGTATCTGTTGAAAATAAATGAGAACACACTCAATTGGCGTTGAATTTTCAATGCCAATTGAGGTAACACAATATAGATTAGAAATTTCTAATTTTCTTTATTCTATATTATTTTAATTCGAAAATACTTCAAATTGAATCCGAAAGATCGATTCATTAACAATATTTAATTTTAAATGCATGAAACATTAAGAAAATAAACAGAATCGTTCGAAGTAATCAGCCGAAAACATATTAAGCATAACCTCATTAGCGTGGGGGGGGGGCAAACTAAATTCGTTACTAATTTGGTGACGGGGAAAAGAAGATTTTTGGTTAGAAAGTTAGTTTTTAATTAATTAATTAATTAATATTTGAAAAAACAGTATTTACATGAAATGTCATCCACTACAAGTTTTAAAATTTTTTTAATTGAACTTGAGCGAATGAATAAAAAATATCTTATAAACGATTGAAAATTTGAACAAAATATATAAATATAGAGAGTGTGAGCTAATAATGGATATCGAATGATAAACGGGGACCATATTCAGTTATAAGAGGATTACGATAATTTTCCACATTGCGCTATAAGAAATCCATCCTAGAGAAGAGAGCTTAGTGTTCACTTATATTCACCTGCTCCAAGAACAAATCCAGCCACGTTCCATATCGGCAGCAACATAGAGGGCCTAGCGCGGTACTTGGGTAAAAGTTCCTCGAATTTCTTCAGGTGGTCTTTCTCCTGGTCCCACATCTCTTTAATCACTGATCCTACATTAGTCCGGCCCAGGACAGCCATCTGTCCGGCGTATATCCTGTCCGCGCCGAATTCACCAGCATGGTCCACCCGCAGGATTCTGTCCTGGAGGTTGCGTCGCTTGTAAGAGCTGGTTTCTTGGAAAGCCCTGGTGGCAAGTCCACGCCGCAGGACACAGAACGTCGTCAGGGGAATTGCGGTCATCTTGATGGGGTCAGTGTATCTGAAAATACAAAATATATATGGAATGAAATTAATTGTGAAAACAACTCGAGGTTCAGATCAGTTCAGCCAATTAAAGTCCCATCTTAAAGCAACATTAAGGCTATTTTGGGAAGAACCTCGTAATTTTTAATAGCAGTCAGATAACGAGGGCGGCACCTGAGTTGGCACCTGCCTTCCAAACTTCCACACCAGTGGTTAGGACATTCGGCCCTGATGCATTTAATGCGCACTAGACCAACTTACACGACGGTTCTTCGATGGAATGAGGTATCGTATCTAAAACCCTTGGTTCGGAAGACTGGACCTTACCACTGGGGCATCGCGGTCTGACAATAACGAAAAAAATTGCATGTTTAAAGAAAACTAAACGAAGCAATATTCCCGATATTTTAGCACTCTCTAGAGAAGTTCTTATTATTTTTTTAACCCAACATGATATTTAAAGACCTTGTATAAGGTCGTGAAGGCCATGAGTGTTCAGATTTTTGTTTAGAGGGTCTCGCAATGAGATTTTTGTGCTTCGTACTACAATAAAGAAAATAGTATATGAATTTTAGAATTTTTTTTATACCTATTGTGACAAATTTACAATTTTAGTTACAAAATCACACACCAAACTTCATTAATCTATGCCGTTGCGTTTATAAGCTATTGCATTTATATGCATGCAAAAGAGACCTACAGACGAACAATTCCACAAGTGAGAAATCGAAATTTGATACATATGTGTAATAAATTAAATCTGCGGGTTAAATTTTGTAATAAATGAAATCTAGCTCTTGAACGTTTTGTATTTATCGTATGTTATTTGTATTCTGACAGATAAATTAGAAAAAAAAGCTAGTATCTAATAACTTCACACAATATCAAGAAAATATAATACAAAATTACATATAATAAATGAAAATTAAGAAACAACGAAATGCACATTTCTAACATAATTTTCAAAAAATAAAGTATGTGAAATGATAAAATAAAATTCAAAATAATAAACATTATGCAAGTACAATAAAAGTGATACATAAAAAAGGAAAATATAAATAGATATAAAATAAAATAAAGTAGTATAAATATTAGTACAGATAAAAGATAAGTTAAAATGCTATTAACAATAAGAAAAAGCAGTATATAAAATTATTTGTAATTATGGAAGAATATAGTTTGTAATTCTATCTTATACCTTAAGGGATGTCTTCGCCATTTAACCACGGCTCAAAATTATGGAGACAACTCTCAAAATAGAACAATATTCCAACTCGATAACATTCTTTTTCTCTTTCTAAATTACGTTCTGGTTATATTATTTTCATTCTGAGTTTATTAATGTTTAACAGTTCTTGAAAATAATTTAAATTTTTGTATATTCCTAACAAATTTAAAACAAACAAACACCGCGATACATATATATATATATATATATATATATATATATAAAGACAATTCCTATTTAGGTCAACAGTGAAAAATCTTATTTTAATTACTCTTTATTAAAAAATTACAATTAATATAAATAATTTATGAAGAAAAATATTAACTTTTTCAAGAATTGAACTCGCATTCTTCACCTTCACGTGAAAGTATTACAACAAAATACATACCATGAAATACTTTTAAAATATATTGTGGGAATTAAAATATATATTGAAGTCCCGGAGAAAAATTTTCGAATATTAATTAATAAATTAAAGAAAAAAAATTTAATCCGAATTGACATAAGAAGAGTAGAAATTATTCGGAGCACCATAAGTCAACAACATACAATAATTATTTTTGATTAAGTGTTTTGTCAAAAAATGAAACCTGTAGAATATTACAGGTGACAGTTTTCATTAAAAATAACGAATTAATTAACTCTTGAACTAATTTACTTAAATGGAATAATTTAATTAAAAGAACAAATAATCCTAATAATTAGTAAACGCTACTATTTTTAACTGCTGTCGCTTTTTAAAATTATCAAAACTGTTGTTAGAATAATTATTTTGGCCTTAATTTTTAAAAATTTAGAATTAAAAAAATAGAAATTTCTAATTTTATCATAGAATAGCTTTTCAAAAACGCAAGCACTTAATTAAATTACTAAACCATTTTTAAAGGATTTCAAAAAAAAAAAAAAAAAAAAAACAAAAACATTTATACTAAAAATTTTACAAGCCATAAATTTAGTAAATGAATGATTTCATTACTCAAATTATCCAAAATGATTTGAAAAGAAAAAAAAAAGAATTGAAAGCAAGTGTAAGTCATTGAGCAGATAAAATTTACAAACGATAATTAAAACTGTTACCATAATTACTATAATTGAAAATAAATACCACTAAACGATAAACAGGTAATAATATTGCTGTATATGAAAGAAAGAAAAAAAGATAATCTCGTATCAGATAACTATAATGTATCTTTATTTCGAAGAAATAAGGTGATTCTAGTACTTAATTCGATTTCCAATCACAAATGATATTTTCATTGGGAACAATTTTAATAAAGATATCAACTTCTAAGCTCACATTTTAAAATATGAGTATTTTCACAAATAGCGCAGACTAGTTTTAAGGATGTATGTTTCTAAATCAGTTGCTGCATAATAGCAAAGTTTGCAATCCAATGTTTTGGTGCTGTCTCAATTTTGTTACACCCACTTATGTACAATTTTTGCAATCGTGAACAATGACAACTGAATAAAGGTTTTGGCTTTTTGGCGAATTTTCATGCTTTTATTACGTTTCTGAAAATTACGGTAGCAAATGAAAAGGATGTTAAATGAAAGCCAAATTAAATAAAAATTATTTCGATTTCAACTGTTATTGAAATGTAGCAAGCATTTAAAAAATTTTCACATTTGTGATTCATTTTTGATCAACTATTGTTTTACGAAAATTTTTATGCTAAAAAAAGTAAATACAAATGATGATACACATTTATTAAGAAGATGAATAAATTAAACATTTGGTTTACTTAAATATTACGTTTACAGTTATCAAATAATATGTTAAAACGCTATTTTATTATTTTTTTCAATCCCTCAATTTTTTTCTACCTGATCACCAGCATTTGAAATGTAAATAGAGAATTTAAGAAGCTTTGATGTGCAGTTTTCAGAATTTTGTTCTAAAAGTATTAATCCATATTTAATTAGGAAAAGGCTGAAGCATCCTTTTATAGCAGTTGATTTTCAACAAAAATAATTAGAATGCTAGTTATTTATTAAAATCGTCTTTTCTTTATCTATTGATATCTTTAAATTCATATATTTTTTAAGTATCAAGAAAAACAAAGAATTAATAACTATCATAATTTAACTAAATCATAGTAATTTTACTTTAATCAAAATTAGATTAGATAAAAGCTTCAATTCTTTAAAGAATGAGAAAAAAAAAAAGATATTCGCTTTGTTTGAAAAATTAAGAAACTATTTTATACGATACAAAAATTCGTTTCAACATTCCTTTTTTACGAATACAATGGCTGAGTTGTTATATCGCTGTTGAAAGTCGCGATAAAATGAAAAAGAAAAAGGAAACAAAAAAAAAAAGCTTTCTTCCAGACAACTTTTGAAATTTCGCAACTATTCTGAAAGTGTTCGACGAATATATCTAGAAGAGAGTAAGAAGAATGGGATATTGCAACTTGTGGTCGACGAACAGGCAGCTGAAATGACAATAACGTAATATATTTTAAATAAACGAAATCGTTTGCGGGATTTTAAAAGCGCCATAACAAGGAAATTTTTGGCTTTGTCGTCAACAAAGCCTAACAAATTCCTTATCAAAGAATAAATTCACTATATCTTCGCTCAAATATACCGATTCAGCTACATTCACTACTGCAGCTGTTATTTATATTAATAAAAAATAAACTCAAAATTGTTCATTTTTTGACGATAGATGCATGTAAAGCGAATTTATGATATTTAAAATTCGGCTTCTTATTTTTCTTTAAATATAAAATAGAAATAAAAAATAAAAAATTAAGAACGAAACGAATTGCGAATTTTCAATTTTAATCTCTATTAACAAACGACAGGGGGAAAACCCTTTATCAAAAACGTGTCTTTTAATACATCATACACTTCAAAAAACAAAAATGCCAATCGATTATATATTAAAATGCCTAATATCTATCAAAATGTATAGCTACAAAATTCTTTATTTATTATAAAATCTCATATTTATAGAATTCTATAAAAATATTTTCAAATAAAATACAAATCATTTTTAAAACTAACAAAAGAAAAGTAAAATCATCGAAAATTTATGCGGTATCAAACATACAAAATAATATACTAGTTAAAATATGTACCAAACAATAAAAATATATATTAAGCTCGTGAAATAAAATAATTAATGCGGTTGAGTACATATTTTTACAGAATATACATTATATATTATAGAAACCAAAAGGCAATAGCCAAAAGTGTGAAGAAGATATTAATAGAATTGTTATTTTCATTTCATATAATTTTTAGCAGTAATATTCTTTTTTATATTCACTTAGACGATTACATTCAAGTCATTTTATTTAATAATATTTTACACCAATCCTTTAATAATATTTTTAAACGAAACAAATAAAATATAAAGAAGACTGCATGAGGCAATAATCTTTTTATTATTATTTTCATTTTTTAATTGTTACTAACCTTAAAACCGCAGATGACTATAAACCTTTAAGAGGCCTTTACAATTTCAAATGAAATTATCTTCTAACATGATTCATTTCTTCTCGAAATTATGTTATGATTTCGATGGAGGAAAAATTACTTTTTTACTACTAAACGTGAATATGACGCTGCATGAAAATACAGAAACCTTGTTTTTATTCTGGGTTTTTTCACATATTGTCTACAGAACTTGTAATAAAAATTTTTGTCAGTCGTCGATATATTTCGCTTTAGTCTTATTGTTTGCCATTGGCATATTTTATAAACAATGGAGGGAAATGAGGTCATTGAAGCGTCACAATGAAGCCTTTGCAGTATTTGTATGCGATGACGTCACAGGTATTTGTTTCAGTTTTTAAAGTGAGAGCAGAAATAAAAGAAAGAAAGAAAGAATGCCAATAAATAAATAAATAAAAACTATTTTGAATAGAATGATAAATCTGGTTAAAGTTACAAGCTATCTCTTAAGGCTATTGGCTTTTTTCTGATTAGAGTAATTAACATAGCTAAATTTTGATCATAATTAATATGAATATTAACAAGTAATATTAAAAAATTAAGTCAATTTCTACTTAGGTTAACAAAGAAGAATTTTATTTTAGTTAATTTTATTAAATAATTACAATTAATATAAATAACTTATCAAAAAAATTATGCTTGGCAAAAACAAAATCGAACACATTCAACTGGCGTTGAATTTTCATCGCCAATTGAGACAACGTAAATTTATGAATTTTCTACGCCAACTGGGGTAACGCAACAATGATTAGAATTTTTTTTTATTTTCCTTATTCTTCATTATTTTAATTCTAAAGTACTTCAAAACGAATAAAAAAATCAATTAATTTACAACGTTTAATTTTAAATGCATCAAACAGTATGAAAATAAACATAATCGTTTGAAATAATCGGCCGACAGCATGTGAAGCCTAACCTCATTAGTGTGAGGAAAAAACAAACTAAAGCCTTATTTCGTTAAAAAGAAATGAAGATTTTCGGTCAGAAAGTTAATTTTTAATGAATTAATTAAAAAATTAATGAATTAATATTTCAAAAAACAGTGTTAACATCAAATGCCATCCATTACAAGTAAAAAAGACTAACCTCTATTTTCTTAGCTTTTATCGTTTCAGTTTTATAATTGTGAAGCATTAACTTTTAGAAAACAATGTTTTGATTCATTACACCGAGTCCAATAGTCCTAAACAATGATCTCAATGTATTTAAAAATAATTTATATCTGATAACAATTTAATGTTTCAACACTTTAATCCAGGGTTGCACAACCTTTTCAGGATGAGGGACCAAAATATGGAAAAGGATCATGTCGTGGGCCAAAACAGCACATGAATGTTAAAAACATGTTATAAACGTTAAAACACACTGTGTTTTTTTATGGCAATACACATGAATTACAATCATTATTTTACTTATTTTACTCATGCACACATTATGCAATAAATAAATGAATAGAATACAAACAGCATAGATATGATTAAAATAATTTAATTCCCCCCCCCAAAAAAAAATATTACAGCTAAAATAGAGGCAAACTTGAAATAGAATAACAGAAGAAAACTTTTTGGTAACTATACAGAGAACACAATTTAAATTTTGAGGGAAAAAATTAATAATCAAAATTAATGAGATGGATGGGACTGAGTATTTGAAATTTGTTATTTTATGCTGGGCTTAAGATTGGTTGTGAAAAAACTTAAAACAGAAGAAAGGTTCTCATCTGCTATTCTATTTCTTATTTTTGATTTGTTTAAATTCATTAGTGAGAAAGTTTTCTCAGAAATGCAAGTGCTGCAAAAGAAAGTGGCACTTGCAGCTTTAAGCGCTAAAATTCTTCGGCTAAGTCTTTATAAAATTCTAATATCGGTTTTCCTTTGAACTGATTTTTGAAAAAAAATCAGAATTCTGTAAATCAAATAAGGCTAACTGCGTACTCTCATCCACTAGATTTACATCAGCAGAAAATGGAGAAGAAAATATATCAATTTATGTTTGGCAGTTTTCAAAATCTGAAAACCGATCATCAAATGCATTAAGCAAGATTTGAATTTGATCCTGACACTACATTTTCATGTGTGGAAATTTTTACGTCCGCGAACTTCTCCTATACGAAAACCCGTACTCGCAGGTAGCCATGAAGGGAACAAACTGAAAAGCCGCGTAATAAAAAGTAAATAAACTTGATGAACAACTTTAAACTATTTATTCTGATATAGAATCGTTTTCGTATCAGATTTTCTCCCAGTTTAATTGAAAAAGTTTCATTTCATTTTAAATAAGTCTTATTTTATTAACAACATTCGCCGGCCAACTTCAAAGGCTACGCGGGCCATAGGTTGTGCATCCCTGTGGTACAACAGATCCATTATTTTCAGAGATCTTCAACCTCTAGCAACATCCCGGCTTTATCAGCGCCCATTAAATACCTTTGAACATAAGCAGATTAAAGCATGACAACAATGGCGACATCACATAAACGTTATTATCGGGGACACACATACATAACGGTTATCAAAACAGAAGCTCGAATTACATTCATCGTAAATAATAACCAGATAAATGGTACTAAACAAGAAAAAAAAGAACAGAGATATGTGATAAGATGTATAAAAAAACGTAGTACGATTAATTTACCATGCAGATTGGGGACAACTGTTAATCTCGACGGCAAACAAACCAATTAGAGCAGAATTTTTATTTTGTAGCATAATACTTCTTTTATATATCTAAAATAAATTCCAAGCATAATTTCTAGAAGTCTTTTTCCGTTGCATTAAAAAAAAATCATCTTTTACTAGAGTTAACACTTAAGATGCCACAAAAATAGTGGTTTTCTTGTCAGCATTTGTAAATTCTGATAACTCAGCAAAATTTGAATAAGTTCTTTGTGATCTTTTGATATAACATCTACATTTGCAAATGGCGGATATGAACGTTTCTTCTTGATTTTGTTTTGATACGAACAAATTTTATGAATTGTATCTGAAATATCAGTAGTAAAATTTAATTAATTAAAGTCGCAATTTCCGATTGCTTATTTATCCTCCATTGATAAGTGGTTTACAGGTAATCAATGGATAAACTTAGCACGTGTCAACTTGATTGTGATTTTTGCACTGAGTTTACAATGATTTTCCCATAATAGTTTTTATTTACGAAATCTGCTGGATTTTTTTTGAGTAAATAAAGTAAAAATAAATAACTAAAAACTGGCAGCGCTAAGCGATAGAATTAGACAATTTAAGCAAACGATTTATAGCCTTCATCAATTTTTTTCCTTTTTATTTTCTTATTTGATTTTTTGCCCTTTTTTAATATTTGATTTTCGATTAAAGCCAAAAAGATTCAGATTATCAAAAATAAAATTCCTTAAAAAAATAGTTATAAAGTCATACAATTTTTTAAACTGGCAAATTTTCATTTTTTTTTTTTTTTTTTTTTTTTTTTTTTTGCAAATCAACTTTTATCTTCCTTGATCGCATACCATAAATTTTAACTGCTCCACTATAAAAATATTTTTCCTATTTTATATTTATTTATTAAATAAAAAAGTACTTAAGTAAACATAGTAACACATATTTAAAACTTAATATTTTACTAGCCACTTTTAAAATAACTTCTAATTGATACAAACAAATATTTAAATTTTTAAAGCATACGTACACATAAATAATTATAACTAAATATATAGATACTCTATATTTTATTTGATCATTTTCTAAATATTTTACGACATTTACTTATATCAAAATCATCAATAATTTTGAGCTGCTTTTTATTTCATAAAATATTATACTTCTAAATTCACATCAAAATTCAAAAATTTTTAATCGGAAGTTTGTCTGGAATTTTTTTTTATGTCTAAAATTAGATACTGATTATTTTTAATCAAAGTTAAATTTTTCAGATATGAGAATTTTGTAATAGCAACAAACTAATTTATATATTTCAAAGCATAATAAATTTGTATAATGTTTCAAAGCACAAATAATGAGAATGGGTCAAACTAACTACTTATAAAGAATAAAAAACAAATCCATTCTTACTTTTTAATTTGTACAGTTAATCTTCAGAAAAAAGTCAACATGTTAGTTTCAGAAAAGATTTGATTTTGACACAAGTAAATGCCGTAAAATATTTAGAAATTAGACAAACTTATCTGTATCAATCAAACAAATAATCATCAAAGTGTAAATTAATTTTCAGAAAAGTCAAAAGTTATCGTACAAATAAATAAAATCTCAGCGCTGTACACTTTTATTTTGCATAAGAAATCAGGAAAATGTTAATTGCAATTCATTTTAACTCAAATACTACATAATTAAAATTAATTTAAAAATTAATAAAATAATTAAGATTATAAAAATCAATGAAAAATATTTTTAATTAAAATTAATAGAAATATTTTTTTAAAAAAATCTACGTATAAGATAGCTGCTATTTAATTGTTAGCTAGGTTAAATTAGGTTTATTTAGGTATTAATTAAGTTTTTTTTTTTTCATGAGAGTTTCTTTTGCAACTACAGTATGCTTGTTTTTCTGATATTTAACATCCAGCACATAATTTTCGGTTTTTATTTTGTTTTGGTTATTTAACCACTTTAAGTATTTGTATTTCCTAATCATTTTTTTTTATTTCCTTTTTCAATATATATTTTTAATTCTAAATTTGACTGTTTAGTTTATTATATAATTTTTTTAAAAAAACATTTAAAAAGAAGTCTTTATACCAAAATTTAAGACTCCAAACGAACAAATCTTAGTGTATATCATCACTTTACACTTGTCACATTATTCTTGTTACTTATCAAATTATTCTTCATTTCCTTATCCAAACCCCATTTTCCTTTTTTTTTATCCCCAATTTAGTACAACTAACTCAGAAGTAATGCCTTGTCGTTATATTTAGAATAAATGATAAGATATTATTCAAGCGGAAATGGTATAACAAATAATCAAAAGTTAGGTGGTTTATAGAATGATAACAGATGGTTTTTGCTCAATTTTTTTATTTATTTATTACTTCCAATTTGATATGTGACAGTCTCTTGAACAAACTAAAAAAAGCCTTTGAACATCTGTGGAAGAATCCAAAACGATTGAGATCAGAAGACAAGAATAAGAGAAAAGAAAAAGCAAAGCATTTTTTTTTTGTAATAATGGGCGTTATTGTGTTTCACCTGCTTTCGCAGTATATTTTTATTATCTTTTCCCCCTTCGCTCCGATTTAAACAGCCACTAGGAAAGAAAATGGATTTTATGATACTTTAGCCTCTTGCTTCAAAACTTTCTTCAGTTATTTTCCTATTAACAGATTCACGGCTTAACACACAGCTTGGGAGAAAAAAAGGTTTAAAGGAAACAATTCGTCTTCATGTGATACACATCAAAAGTGTCAAACGATTTTAATTTTGAATTAACTGTGAATTTGGAGAAGGAAAGAAAACTTACCAAGTTGTTACATCACATTAAAATGGCGTGAAGATGACACGCGCACTTACTGCCACGCGAATGGCATCAAACATACCAATTCCTTTACCTATAGACTGAATTAAACAACTATGACGAATTGAGTTTATATGGTCAACAACTTTTGACAAAAATCGGTACTATAAAATCTATACGGCAAAAGTATATAAAAAAATAAAGACAATTTCATTAATATCACAAATTAACATATTTAATGAAATATAATAATAAAAAAATAGGAATAAAAAGTAGAGTGAATTATTTGATTATTATAATACATTTTTTGGACTTTCAGAAAAATGATTATGTTCTAACTCTTTTCTTTAAAATATTTCTTAGAAACCAGTATTTTAAGGCACCAATTTTCGACACTTTAATTTTTAAAGTATCTCACTAATAACTTTTTTTAATTAATTACTCTATCTTTAAGCTTCGAAGATTTTTCATACTTGCCAGTGTCTAATAACCAGGGCCTGACTAAAGCAGGGGCATACGGGGCAGTTGCATCGGGACCCCAAATAAGTGAGCCCCCCCCCCCCCAAATGGAATAGAAAAATTATTTTACGTTTCCTTCTTTAATGAATGTTCTTCATTACTAAAGTAATGATGCAGAGGGGACCCCAAAGAAGTTTTTGCCCCGGGTCCCAACTAAGCTAAGTCGAGCCCGGCTAATAACTACTGTTTTAATGGAAACTGTCGTTTGAAAATGGTATTCATATCATCAAGAATAAGTATGAAAAAATTTTGAAGCTCATAAACATAATATGACGATAATAGGCGCAAACTTTTGAATTAACCTTTTAAGTGATTAATATGAAATGTTTTCCGCATACTTGTTATCACTCAAAGTAGTCTTCGCACTGATGGAAACCGATGGCCGATTAATTGAGCTTTAACCACTTAACAGGTTTGCTCGTATGCCGTACGTGCATCGATTTATCGAATTTTGATAGCTGTAAGCTAAAAATAAATCACTCATAATGATTGTAATTCAATATGAAAATTACTTCGAATACATAGTTAAATCATGTATCCAATGGATTTCGACTTGAAACAAAATAAGAAAATATTCCTAAAATAGAAGGTGGCATCTTATTAGACAAAGAAAATAAACCAGTTAAGTGGTTAAAATGATGCCATGTTTGAAATGCAAGGCAACGTCAAACGTTTATTTTATTCCTATTTAAGTTGAAAATGTCAATATTTGGTGGCATGTCAATAATAGGTCCCTTTACTCAACTATGTATCTTTTTTATTTTCTGCTAAAAACCAGGAGAAGTGATCTCCCCAGAACCCATCTCGCATGTTTTCTTATAAAGATGCTGTCCGAGTTTATCAAGCGCCAGAATGGCGAAATGGCATACAATAATTACGAAAAATTCACCTTTGGCGTGAATTTGGAATTTTTACAGATCCTTGGCGATTAATACATGACAAATATGCAAAAATCGAATTTGGATTTCAGTCAACTGAAACAAAAATTTGACATATAACTACACCTAAGTTAAAATGCACATACAACTCAAAAAATCACGTATCAAATTTTATTATGTCAGAACATGATTATGTTTTCGGGGTAAGGTTTATGGCGTCAACAAAAATCCGTAGACGAAAAATTAAAATTTTATTATCTGCACGACCATCTCAAAAAATGGTCTTTTAATAACGCGTTTACAAAAGCGTTGATTAAATAATAATAATAATGAGTCAATGACTACGGCAAATAAAACCTAGAAAAATGTCATTTTGAGCACGCGATTATATGAAATGAAATAAATAGGAAATGTGATATTTTTTAAAACAATAAATGCGAGACAAAGTTTTTTGGATCGTTTGCAATACTAAAGTGACTCATTCGATGAAACGATTAAAATGAATAAAAATAGGATTTAACTTGCACGAGCACGTGGTGATTGGCCGTTCAGGAAATGATGATCTGGCATGATACATTGAAATATGCAGAGCAGATTTCATTTTAATCTTTTATATGTTTTTACAATAATTGCGTTTTTGAGTTATCATGTTTACATGTTTCTGCAAAAACAGACCGTCAGACAATCAAACTGTAATTGGATTTGGCTTAAAATTTAAAAAGTGTCTAGACTTTAGACATTAATTAGGTGTACTGAATTTTGTCTATCTCTCTTCACTTTGTAATTATCATGTTAACTTATATTCGAACAACCAGCCAGCCAGACTACTACTTAGCAGAGTTAGCTCAAAATTTGATTTAAAAAAATACACAAATCTTGTTTTAAGCCTGTATACCAACTTTCAACCGTCTAAATGAAAGCATTTGTCATAGACAGACGGACACTTTCCAAAAATGTATTTTACGAATTCAGGGAAATTCAAAAATCATGCCGAGTCGGAATTTTTTGATTATCCCTATACATTCTAATTATATGTATGACAAAATGAATTTTAGTTCTTTCTTTTACAGAAAAATTAACAGAAATTGGCGGATAAAAAAATAAATAGCAAATTAATACCTCTTGTAAAAAAAATTAAAACTAAAGGATTTACCTGAGACACCAGATGATGGAAGGGTTAAACTCCTCTTCAACTACAACACAGATCACAGTTTTTATGTTCCACTTAATGCATTCAACAGTTCTATGCTGTATTACAAAGGCTTGGTATCGGACAGGAAAAAGTCAAATATCTATCTTCACAATGCTGTCAAATATATTTTTTAGATACATAAAAATATCGAAATATTATAGAGCTAGAACCCAGACAAGCAGAATGAATTTTCAGAAACTGAAATACTCCAACGATGCATTAAATATTCATCAGCAAAATGTATAATTCTTCAATGCAATGTCACAACTTGACTGCAAAATGTTCCAATATCTTTTATAACAGTCCTTTGAAAATATTTTCCAAAGTTACTCTTTCTGTTTTTTTTTCCTCAAAAGACTTGGTGTCGGGGAAGAAAAGATCGGAAATATCTTTTCTTTCCCAAGTTGTCACATATATTTTTCAGATACACAAAAAATTCAAAATATAAGTGCAGAAACACACACATGCAGAATGAAAAGGCAAAGTACTCCTACAATACATTAAATACTGATTTTTTAAAAAAACGAATTCTTCAATGCTATGTCACAACTTGTCTGTAAAATGTTCCAATGTATTTTACAGCAGTCTTTTGAAAACCTTTTCCAAAGTTACTCTTTCTGTTTTATTTCTTCAAAGACGAAGCACCGAGTGAAAAAAAATGAAGTCAGAAATATTTTTCTTATTAAAGTTGGCACACATATTTTTTTAGATACGTATAAAAGTCAAAATATCTCAATGCCGGAACACACACGAGGAACGAATTCTCGTGAATAAGTCATTGACACAGAAAAAACATCGTGGAATGAAGTAATCCAATGATAAAAGAAAACTGAGGTACTTCGACCATACATTAAATAATGATCACAAAACACAGAATTCTTCCATGCAATGTCACAACTTGACAGCAAAATGTTCCAATATCTTTTATAGAAGCCTTTTGAAAACATTTTCCAAAGTTACTCTTTCTGTTTTATTTCTTCAAAGACTTGGCGCCGAGTGAAAAAAAAATCAGAAATATTTTTCTTATTAAAGCTGGCATACATATTTTTTTAGATTATGTATAAAAGTCAAAATATCTCGATGCCGGAACAAACACGGGTACGAATTCTCGTGGATAAATCACTCGCACAGAAAAAACATCGTGGAATGAAGTAATCCAATGATAAAAGAAAACTGAAGTACTTCGACCATACATTAAATATTGATAACAAAAACACAGAATTCTTCCATGCAATGTCACAACTTGACAACAAAGTGTTCCAATATCTTTTATAGAAGCCTTTTGAAAATATTTTCCAAAGT
>JAOUZG010044463.1:4313718-4340105 GCA_026289955.1 Argiope argentata
CTCGTGGATAAATCACTCGCACAGAAAAAACATCGTGGAATGAAGAAATCGAATGATAAAAGAAAACTGAGGTGCTTCGACCATACATTAAATATTGATCACAAAAACACAGAATTCTTCATTGCAATGTCACAACTTGACCGCAAAATGTTCCAATATCTTTTATAGAAGCCTTTTGAAAATACTTTTCAAAATTACTCTTTCTGCTGTTGCTTTTCTAACATTTCTTGCCTTACAATGTTTTCTAACATTTTCTTCAAATCTAAATTTTTACGTACATGGGCTTCAGTTTCACTATTTCGTTTGTTAGCTGACGATAATGGAAGGATTTCGGAAAGCAGCGTTCGGGGAATGTTCGAATTTACAGAATTTCGTCGTTCACTCTTTCTCTCTTTCATTCCTTTCATTTGCTGTTGTTTCGCATTCATTTCACTTACTTTCGGTCTACGAGCGTTTCTCAGTTTTAGTTTTTCCTTGTGCGCCTTTGCTCTGTTAAGATCGAGTTTCCTTTTTTCTCTACCTTGTACTTCAGCATCGGTTTGATTCTCCTAAAATGTCAAAAATTTAAAGATTTAATAATCAAAATTATTAGGCAAGTCTTTGAAGTCAAATCTAGCAAATTTAAATGAAATAAATAAAATATCATATTTTGAAAACAATAGTACTCACCATATTCACAAAAGTCTTTAATATATCGAAAACAAAGAAATTAGTTCATTCAGCTTTCAGCACGAGGATGAAAAGAAGAAAAAAAATGCTTTCATTCAATTTAGTTGCATGCAAATTGATGAAATCAATCTTTTCGAAATAATATCGTTTTCATCTGCAATAACAGCCACGAGACAAACTTAGGAAACAAATAACGAACAGAAAACAAAGAATTAAAATAAATAAATAAATTATCGACTTTTGTAAATCAAATTAGAGTCAAAAACGTTAATTGAAAAATAAACTCTTAAGAATTTTAAAAAAAATGAAAATATCTACGCTTACTTTTAACGAAAGAAAAATTTGATATTTAAACCAGAAATAAATGATAGAAAAATAAACATAATTATTGATATTGCAAAAGAATAAGAATATTCCATTTTTTTCCTCTTTTAATAATTTTCGAGTCAAAAATTTATTTTCAAACTTGCATAGATTTAAATTTTTATATTAATCCAATGATTTTATATCTAAATTATATTAAATAACATAAAAAATTACCCTTTATTATTACTTTTTATAATAAAATACAAACAAGAACAGCTTACTAAAAATTTATGACCAAATTCGTCTGCAAAAAAGGTTTCGATCTTGATGATTTTTTTTTATCAAAAATAAACATGTAAAAGAGATTAAACTAATGCTTTTATTTTCTTTTTTCAGAATTTACCGATTCCAATAATCTTATCAATCATTCTTATCAAACTGACGATATCATTTCATATTACTCAACAATTTTACAAGTTTTATAATCTAAAATTTTATTCTTTAGAAATCCAAGCATTATTTAATAAGTATAAGCTTATGTAAATACTTATACCTGTTTATTTAAGTTTAAAGGCATAACAAATTGCTCACACAATTCTGCTTATTACTTTATAAAGTAGTGGTGGATTAAATCAATGATATGTGCTTTTGGGGGGGGGGGGGTGTCATCTTTCCCTCTGTTCAACTAGAATTAATAATCAATAGCAGAACAAAATATAACGCCTAAATCTTTAAAACTATGAAAGTAAGAGACATTACCAATCCATAGGATGTATAGTGTTAAATGTTGTCATTTAGAAGGTTAAAGAAACAGCGGAAGTAGTGTCCCCAAAACCTTCTCGCACACTTTCTAATAAGCTTGTCATGCTAGAGAACCGTTTTGACATAGCAATAATTATCAGAAATATTAACTTAGCATTTTTACTGATTTTATCGTATCATCCTTGGCGAGTTTTTTGGCGATTAAACCCTGTTTTTGGCTGTTAACAGTATTTAAAGATTGCATTTGCGCTTTAGAGACGCCTTTCTCAATCGATTTAAACAAAGATTTAACACAAAGCAGTAAATGTAGTCACAAAATTTCATAATGTAAAAAAAACCTTTTTGCGTGGGATTTCTTTAGTGTAAGTGAGTGGTAGAGACAGTGATCACATCCAATTTTAGTCCCTAATTTTTATTTACATGTAGATACGGGATACCGCCCACACATTAAGCAAAAATACGAAAGACACAAAACTATCCCAACATCTTTCACTTCGTCAATCCCAGACCCTCTTCTCTTCTCTCCTCCTTCAACTCTTCTTTCTCCGCATTCGGCAAGAAGGGTTGCTATATGAGGTGAGAAGGGTTGTCAAAGTTGGCGAGCTTTACATTTAATTTGATATATTTGAATCCCTACGTTTTTTAACTATCGCGTTTCTATGTTTCTAAAAGTATAGATCGAAAGGTAGTCATCCCTTTTGGTCTTTTAGGCTCAAATTTTGACAGATGTTTACAATATTATAGATGTTGAATCTGCGTGCCAAATCTTATCTATCTTCGTTTTGTAGTTATCGTGTCAATTTATATTCGGAGAGATAGACTTCCTCTGAACTGACTTCACTCAAAATTTGATAGAAATCTGCAAATATGGTATAAAGACCATTAACTAAATTTTAACTGCCTAGATCGAAACATTTTTGAAATATCTTAGTAACAGACAAACATATATATTTTCCAAATTTCTTTTTCGAATTCAGGGAGATCTAAAACGTGGAGATCTGTCAAGATCTCGACTTCGAATTTTATTTAAAAATTATTGTGCTTTCTCTATATTCTCTATATAAGCAAGTAAAGATATTCTTGTCATTTTAGCATTCTATGAGCCTAAGTCTGTTGAATTGATGACGTATAAAAAGTCTGTGAGGGGATCAGCGCTAATCTTCCCTAAATGCTTTCTCAAGGATTATTAACTTCTCGCAAACATTCCTATTTCTGGAAGGATTAAAGGGAGTGGGGAGGGTGTAACCCCCCTTGTTCCAAACCTAGACCATTTTTGTCGCCAAGAAGAAATGATTGTGAAATAATATGGATTAAAATAGTGTGTTAGTACTATATAAATATATGATTGTTTGATAAAAGGAAACTATGATAGGAACCGATTAATTAAAAAAATAAAAAGAAATAGAAATTTATTAAAAAATATAATCTATTGTATTATTGGCCATCACAACTGTGGCCTTCGAAATTCAAGCTCCATTAAGACTCTAAAATCAAGTTACTGTTATGAGCATTAAACAAAATACATTCTAAAGATTCAAGTTAAGACGATATGTCTATAAAAGAGACTGAATGCTATGTATAACCAAAAAATTGTAATAAGCTTTATATAAAATATATTGAGTATTATGCGATTGAAGTTTAGGATAAATTTAATTTCGCCGATTGGCAATCATCGAAGGTTTGAATAATGATTAGCAATATTTCCTTTAATTAATAGTCAACGTAAAATTACAGTGATTCATGTAAAGTTACTGTTCTGTTACTATTAATTCTAGATTATTAAATCGCTGTAAGTAATTTGGCAAAATTCTACGCTATTTGGCGATTTCTCGCTTGCGCCCGGCTAATGGAAAAATACATTTTTCAATTTATATATCTAATTCGACAATCTTTTCAGTTTATAACAAACAAACCAATTAAAATTATTGAATAATTTTACATCTATATAAAATCAAACAAAATAGAAATGAAATTGAAATGCCTATTTCCTTATATCTACTATATCATATCAAAGAAAAACAATTAGCAAAAAAGATATATTTACCTAAACAGTAATATCTAAAAAATAGTAATATCTAAAAGAACATTCTATCTAGAGAGCGCCAATGCTACTATAACTAGGACACAAATGAAATGAACAAAATTGGCAAAAAAAATTTGAAAACAAAAGTAGTAGTCTCTACTTTTGTTTTCAAAATTTTTTTGCCAACTTATATCTATGTCCTTGCTAAGCAAACTAGTATATATTCGGTATTAGAAAAGTTTTCAAAAACAAGAATTTTCTCTATGTACAGTGTTCACATCAATGTGTTTCAATAATATATATAAGACTGAGAATTGTTTCTACAATAATAAAAAGCCTTTAAAATGCAATATTGACTTCTCTCCATTAGACAAACAAAACATCTGTCTAACAGGGAGAAACCATGTCTAATGTGCCGTAGAAAAATTCATACTCCCTTAGTTAAAAAAAAATATTTTTTTTTTATATCAATAGGAGAATTATGAAGAATGCAACAAAAACGCGAATATTATTTGAAATTTTTTTTAAATAATAAAAAATTTAAAAGACAAGTAAGAATAAAGTTGAATCATGAAATAGCAGTCTGGAATTGATAGTAGCAGAAAGAAATCAACTGAATAAAATATTCTTCGTAATAACGGAATCATCGAGATAAATTCTGAAAACGATTTCACAGGAAAAAGAAAAACAACTGAAGCATGACCAGATGCACGAATAATTATTTTAAACAAAAACAAGCAAAGAAAATGAAAATACATAAATAAAATAAATTTTGCCCGGTAAAAATATTTTACATGCAAACGATATTAGGAAAAAATAAATAGATAATAAATAAAATTACTAATATTAGTTGAAAATTGGTATCATTAAAAAGACAACTTTTTTTAAAATTTTGAGATGGTTTCAATTTTGAGGAATGATATATTCGGCTGGTACAGTGACGAACTGCCAAAATTTTATTTAATTTTTAATTAATTAAAATTCAAATAAAAATTTCAAAACGATCAAGCTAAGATGCACACTTCTACTCTTCAAAGTAAACGTATGCCATATTTCGTAGTAATAGATCAAATGGACAGGCCTGTGAAGCGCTAATATATAGACATATATTCATCTTTATTATTAACTAGCTTTTACCTGCGACTTCGTTCGCATGAAAAAGCACAAAACTAACCTAAAAATTATTTATTTACAGCACGTACCAGAAATAACACAAAACCGCGAATAAAATCAAGTCTGTTTTATTTATCGATCGAGATTAGGATACAACAATATTATACGTATATATTTTTTAAACTTTTAATTAAAAGGAAAACACAATTACAACACACTGCACAAGCGTGAATTTTCAATGCCCATTGGGGTAATGGGCGTGCATTTTCTAAGTCAGTTGGGGTAACGCAATATAGATTAGGAATCTTTAAATTCCTATATTCTGTTTTATTTTAATTCAAAAGTACTTCAAAATGAATCCGAAAAAAATCGATTAATTAAAAGTTTAATTTTTAACGCATCAAACGCTAGCTAAATAAACGAAATCGTTTGAAATAATCGATCGGAAACATGTTAAGCGTAACCTCATTAGTATGGGGAAAAAAACAAACTGAAGTTTTACTCTTTCGGTGGTGGAGAAATGAAGACTTTTGGCGGGGAAGTAAGAAAAGTGCCGTTTTCACTATTTTCCTTTAAATGTTTTTCATTTTTTTCTGTCAATAAGAACCTTTCTCGTGTCTTAACGAAGATATTTTTTAAAAAATTAGCCGAATCGGTCGAGGCGTTCTCGAGTTTTTCGCTTAGCAACACATTTGCCGATTCATTCTTATTTATGTAAATTGAAATAGAGATGAACGTATTTTTATATTAAAAATACAAGCATTTAGATAATGCTTTCATTCATGCTGTGTTAACATTTCGTTTTTCAATTAAATTAGGTATGAAAATACTTTTTATATATACAAAGGCAGTATGTAGATAAAGGGAAAATTCAAAAAACATCATCCAAATTCTAAATAGAACACAATGCTACTTAGTGCATCAAATGCATACGTCAGATCCCATTTCTACAATGCCTAACATTAAGTCAATATTGTCTATCAAGTTGAATCATGTCTGCGCATGCTACAGCAGCAGCCTTGTTAAAATAACTTCTTGATATTGTTCACTTTTTCTACAAATGCTCGTCTTTAGGATAGGCAAAAGCTTTCACAAATATTTTTTTTTTTTTGAATGAGAGAGGATTATTATCATGTCAGAACATATTATTTTTAGGAATGAGATTTTGTGGCATCAAATAAAAAAAAACCGTAAACGGCAAATAAAAATTTTATTATCTGCACGAGCATTTCAAAAAATCAGTTTTTAAAAACTAACGTATTGCCATTGAATTTACAAAAGCTCTGATTTAAAAAAATAAATTAATGGCTGCATCAAATAAAACACAGAAAATTGCCATTTTGAGCACACGATTATACAAAATGAAATAAATATGAAATGTGATATATTTTTTTAAAAAACAATCAATGCGAGACAAAGTTTTTTGGATCGTTTGTGATACCAAGTGATTCAAATTAAACGATCAAAATGAATAAAAATATAATTCAACTTGCACGAGCACGTGGTACTTGGCCATTCAAGAAATGATGCTCTGACACGATACATTGAAAGATGCATAGCAGATTTCATTTTAATCTTTTAAATATAGCTAATTTTTTAATGAAATTGAGGATTAGATTATATAACCTAACTAAAAACGATATAATGATAAACGGCAGAGAAAGCAAAACCACAAAGTAATATAGATGTATAAAAATGCAGTTTTATATGATGATTTTGCACATTCCTTACTTTCTCCTCAATTACAGAGTCGGGTGAACTATTATTATTAGCACAGCAGTGAGTGTGGCGGAGAGGTGGAGGCTCTTTAAATAAATATTAAGGAGCAATATGAAGACAAAATATTTGTGCAAGTGTTTCATTTTTTAAGTTAAATACAACGAAAGGAACAACAGAAAAAAAATGAAATCTTAGGTCGCAAATTTTAAGCGATCATGTGAGAACATTGTTATTTTTAAGTGATTATTTGTCTTAATTTAAATTATTAATTAGTTTAAACCGGTATGAAAATATTACGAGGCTTCTCTCTCTCTCTCTAATGATAACTTTAATAAACTTTCATTTTCAATTTGAAGCTCAACCAATTAAAAAAAAAAACTGTAATTCGACGAAAAGTTTACTATAACTGGAAGCTATTATACATGTGGTAAAATCCAATGAACGTAATGCAGATTGATATTAAAATTATATTCTAATATTTACAGTATTTTGAGAAATATAATTAGTGAGATTGTGCTTATAATACTTGTATCATCAAAGAATAAATATAAGTCGCATTCTGCAAAATTGCAATGTTAAAACCGAAAGAAAATTCAAACTTTAATCTTCTGAGTGTGAGATTAATTATTTAAAAGTAATAAATTGTAAACAAACTGAAAGATGACATCATTTCAACGAAACGACAAATAAAGGGCAATTGATAATAAATTTAATTAAATATCTCAAACAATACTGGCAAAACAAACCTCAAATATCATGGGTTAAATGATTCGCTATCTACCAGTGAAAAAGAGTATATTTCTTGCCTTCAAATTTCGGAGAGACCAAAACCTCCTCACCAAAACATGTTCTCACATGACAGATAAAAAAAAATCAAGGGCAGTAATTTCTCCAAAACTTTTTACGCATACTAGCGTAAATAAATTTATCAAAAGAACCCTTTGTATGGGCACTGACGTAAAATAATTATGAAATATTAATTTTCGGCGAGAACTTGTACGGAATCCATCGCGTCATCCTTGGCGAGTTATTTGGCGTTAAATCCCTAATATGCATCAAATATGCGGTTTTTCTTAACCGATTGAAACAAAGATTTGGCACATAACTGCACTTATAGTTTTTTAAAAAAAATCGTATAAAATGTCATATTTGTCATCTCACTTTAAATGTTCAGAAAGTAAAGACGACAAACACTCAACTCTTTGTGTAATCTGTCTTAAAATCTGACAGGCGTCTACATTACAGATGTTAAATATGTGTATTAAATCTGATCTATCTAAATTTGAGAGGAGTCTACACTAAAGATGTTAAATCTGTGTACAGAATCTTATCTATCTATCTATTTCACTTAGTTTTTTTTAAATTATCGTGTTAATTTATATTCTAAAAGCCGGGCTTTCTCTGACAGATTTTACTAAAAATTTGATCGAAATCTACCAATTTGGCTTTAAAACCTATATTAAATTTCAACCGTCTAATTCAACGTGTTTATGAGTTATTTTTATCACAAGCAGACGGACATTTTCCAGAAATGTGCTTTTCGAACTCAGGGAAGACTAAAATGAGGAGATTCTTTGAAATCTCGAGCTCAAATTTCGTGCCGATTACTATAAATTTTTCGATATTTCATACAAGATTAAATTAAAAACTACGCACCAGATTCATTTGCCGGTGTTATACCTTAGGTAAAATTGTCTGTTCAGTAAAGGCATTTTATGATCAAATTAATAAATAAGAGTAGAGAAGGGGAGGGGTTACCAGTTATTGCAGATCAAATGGCAAGACATGAAAGAAGTCGTTAGATAAAGAAGGTAATTTGTGAAAGAGCTATTCGAATCTGTTATTATTATCGAATGATATAAAGGAAAAAAAAAACTTTCCTGGTTTATTTCTATAGTAAAATCTATGTTATGTTTTGAGGAAACTATACAAGTAGCACAATTTCAATTCAAAAATAAATTTTAACGCAACTAATTTGGAAGGGATAAATAGAATACATAAAAAGATGTTCACTGCTTGAATTTTTTATTTATCTACCACCGATTTCTGCTTGAATATGATTACTTCGTTTACGGGATCCCAAAATTAAAGATCATATAATTGACAAGTTTTTACCCACGACTTCGTACGGGTAGAAATTTTGAAAACAAACTGCACATGCCAATTCAACGCCAATTGGGGCAACGCAAATGAGCCAATTTTATAGGCCAGTTTGTGTAGTACGGATTATAAATTTTTAATTTCCTTCATTATGTCTTATTTTGGTTCTTTTCCGGATGCAATCGCCAAATAATGTAGAATGCCGCCAAATTTCTCACAACGATTTTAAAACAAAAAATCGCCAACTAATGTAGAATTCCACAACATTTCTTAGACGATGTTTCGCTTGCGCTAATTGAAAAATGTCTCTATTTTTAAAAAAAGAGACTTCAGAATGAATCCGAAATATAGATTAATTAACAATGTTTGATTTTTAATGCATCAAACACTAAGAAAATAAACAGAGTCGTTTGAAAAAACCGGTCGAAAATAGGTTAAGCCTTACTCATTTGGCGGTGGAGAAATAAATATTTATGGTGAAAAAGTTTTTATTTAATAAAAAAATTTAACCACTCAATGAACCGGAATAAATAATAGTCTATGTTCTATGCTAGACTATAATCTATCTCTGTGCTAAATTTCATCCAGCCGATGTAGAGTGATTGACTAACGTCCATCCATCCAAACTTTCACATTTATCATAGTTGTATAGATATACGTTTGTTACAGGTGGCAGTGGTCTCCCCAATACTTTCTCACATATTTTCTAAAAAAGGTGTTATCCCAGAAAACATCTTGCATAGCATTGCCAACATTAATTACAAAATATTTATCTTCGTGGTGAATGTAGCATTTTTACTGAATTTATCGTATTATCCTAGAAGAGTTATTTGGCGGTGAATCCCTGGCTTGCTATCAGTATTATTCAAAAATCAAATTTGGATTTCAGACGTGGTATTTCACAACAGATATAAGCAAAATTCTGACACAAAATTACATTTGTAGTCATAAAATTCCAAAACAAATTGTGTGTGTTTGTGTGTGTGTTTATGTTTTTGAGTTATCGTGACTCCATGTTTCTTACGGTTAAGTACAGACGGATAATGAACTGTTGAATATGATTTAAAATTTGATAAATGTATCTATACTATAATTATTAAATCTGTGTACCGAATTTTATTCATTTAACTCTTTGTTTTGTAGTTATCGTGCTACTTTATATTCAAACAGCTGGACAGACAGACTTCCTCTTAACGGATTTTGCTCAAAATCTGACAGAAATATACAAACTCGGTGTACAAACAGTATACCAAATTTCTACAAACCATCTACAAACTCGAATTATTTTTGTCGCAGACGGACATTTTTCAAAATATATTTCTCGAATTCTGGAAGGTTTAAAACGTTAAGATTAATGAAAATCTGGAGAACAGATTTTTTTTTTTTTAACGATTACTATACTTCGCTATTCTATGTATACTGGAAAGTAAAAAGAAAAAAATAATATACGTTTCGTACTTGTCTTTCTTGACGCAGTAGGTTCATTTAAATAGATAAGCATGATCAAATCAAAGACTGCAATACATGAGAAAATGGTTAATTTGTCGAAATTAAAGCATGAGAAAAAACAATTACTTTATTTCTCTTTTACATTAATATTACTATTTAGATAAGATAAATGTTGCTCATTTTACATTCTTATATCAAAAATTTTATCTAATTTAAGATTTATTTTTTCACTTTATTTATCTATTGACAAGAGCTTTATTCCATATATAAAGCTAAGATTTCAAAATCAAAAAAGCCAGGCCTGCTATATGAACTCTTCACACCATCATTTTCAAACAATGTAATATAATCTTTTCTTTCTTTCTTCTCCCCCCCCCCTTCTTTCTTTTCTTTTCTGAAAACGTAATACTGTGCAGGTCCTAGAACTACTAAAATTTTCCCCACTCTTACTTCTTCTATAACAATTCTTTCTTCGATAATTTTCTATAAAGCTTTGATTAAAAATCATTCGAAAATTTATCCTTTTGTTTCTTGCTTTGCACCACAATATTATCGCACAAATAATATTTCTACACCACTTCAAAATTCTAAAAAATAAATAAAGTTATACCAATTGAATCTCCCCCCTCTCTAAAATCTTACAAGAAAACCAAAATTCAGCTTTTCAAAATCGAACATACCAAAAAAATTCTCTTAAAATTGCTCAAAATAGTTGGTAAAATTATTACAATATCTTTATGATACTGTGTATATCAAAAATAGTTGCAGTAAACAGAACACCCATAAAATAATCATTCCAAAGAAAGACATCGCTTAATTACTCGCATCTCTCGACTCAATAGTGATTATTAATCGCCTGTTTCAATGTCATAGCAAAAAAGCTCCAAGAAAAATGCTGAAACCGTAATCCAAAATTTTCAACTTTTATCGCCACAGCCAAGGTCATTAACTCAGCTTCCACACGTAAACCATTTTCCTTATCAGACTAACTGTACAGGGAAGAATATTACAAATTCTATAATAAAATTCTATCTCTGAAAGTATTTGCTATGGAAGGGGGGATTTACTAGCAAATAGCAATTAATGAATCGATTATCCACTAACAATCTTTTCTACAGATCTAATCTAACTTCATTTAAAAGTTACCTTCATATATGTAACAGCCCATTCTTAATTAAAAAAAAACTGACACTCGTAATTTTAATGCCAATTGCTTTTATTTGCATCTGATAACTTTGACTCTTAATACCCCCACACCCGCACACATTTTTTAAAAATTCTATATTTACATCTTTTTTGACATCCTCCTCCTCCTAATTTCAAACACAATGAATTTGAAGAATTGACATTGAAATTGAATTTGAAGAATTTGATATTTATTTGTACACAAGAGTACTTTTCTTTAACAGAAAACAAAGCAAACGTATGGTCATATACACTGGGAAAAAATTAAAATGAAATCTGCTATGCATATTTCAATGTATCGTGTCAAAACATTATTTCTTGAACGGCCAAGCACCACGTGCCCGTGCAAGTTAAATTATATTTTTATTCCTTTTAATCGTTTCATTGAATGTGTCACTTTAGTGTTGCAAATGATCCCAAAAAACTTTGTCTGGACCTTTATTGTTTAAAAAAGTATCACATTTCCAATTTATTTCATTTCATATAATCACATACTCAAAATGACATTTTTCTAGGTTTTATTAGCTGTAATCATTAACTTAAAAAAAAACAGAACTTTTGTAAATGCAATGGCATTATTAAAAGCTTATTTTTTGAGATACTCGTGCAGATAATAAAATTTCAATTTTCTGCCTACAGATTTTTGCCGATGCCAGAAACCTCATCCCAAAAACAACATCATTTTTGACATGATTAAAAAAATGAAATGCTTAATCGATTAAACAAAATTTATTATAATCCTTGACCTATACCTTCAAATTATTAACTTTTTTATTGTAGATAGTTAATCAGTCTAAATGGTTTGATTGCAAAATAACACTTCATAATCACCTATTTTCCCTTTTTTCACTTATTATTCTTTAAAAGCTATTAAATACTTATAAAGCATAATACTAAATTCCTCAGAAAAATTCAAACAATACTTGGCAAACCAAACATATTGTATTCTAACAATAATCAAGTTAAGAAATTAAAAGATTTTTGAAATTACAAAATCTATTAAACCTCAGAACAATAATAGCAATACAAATAACTATGTTTTACTTAGCGAGATCAAATTACAAATGCGAAATGTAACATAAAATAGAAATAAAAATTTCTTTGGAATTAGATTCAGGGTTTGAAATCGTGAATTGGTTTACAAATCCATTCTGGATTTCAAGTATGCTCATTAAATTATAGCAAATTCACTTTCAACTAAGTATGGTTGGAACAATCACATCTTTGTAGCAGACACAATACCTATTATATAAAATCTTTGTGAAAAGCAAAACAATATCCAAACAAATTGAGTAATTGGTGCTAAATACTTACTAGTCACATCTTAAGAATTTAATTACATAACTTCCAACAATTACTGGATGTATAATTGTTGGATATCAAAAACTGAAGAATCATTCTTTTGATCAAATTCCGGTACAACAAAATAAAAATATAATAATAGAAAAAAGAATATTCCTTTCAAAAATAAAATTTTTACAGGGAAAATTTATATATACAAAATAAAGTGGGAAAAAAATCAATTTCCTTTTACTCCCCCCCCTTTTTTGAGAAAAAGGGATTTATGATCTGTGATCATAAGAAGTAATTAAAGAATGTAATTCACATTATGCAATTTTTTGAAAAATAAATAAAATGTTTTTGAAATGGCTTCAAACAAATTCCACGTAAGGATAGCAGATAAAAAAAATAACATCGTTTAGCAAGATTTATTTCAACTGAGCTTTAGTTTGTTTCTAAAAATTACTAAAAAAATTAAGGTAAATTCAAATATAATTCATGAATGAATTAACTGCTTTAAATGGAAGATTTTATCCTGAATATTCCTTCAATATAAATGAGTTTAAAAAAATAACTGAAAGAAATATCCAAAATCTTCTCTCTGAAGAATTTAAGTATTTTTTAATAAAAAAATTCATGAAACAATTTAACATCCGAATATTTTATCAATAAATATTTAAGAACTGTTCACAAATAAGTTATGCTAACTCTAGGTAAACTGCATATAGAAATATTCCAAAGTGTTCATAATAGTTCTACAAAAGTTTCATAGAAAAATATTTCTGAAAGTTCACACAAGTTCTGAAAAAGCTAACCATACTAATGATTAAAGGGATAGTTATGATTCAACAGATTATAAGAATAGCAAAAAGAATTTAAAATGAGTACATATTGATTTCACTATTTATAGAAGAAAACCTCATTTCTAATTATATACATTGAATTTACTGTTAAAGAAAATAGTTTGTTGAATAGTTTATCAAATGGATAAATTGGAATATCTAAAGTATTAAATACTATATAATTGTTTTAAAAAATTGTTGTTAATATATAATTGTTTCAAAATACTATATCAATTTTAAAATCAGAAAAGAATTTTATAAATAACCAAGTTCATTCACATTTTAAATAGCTAGCATCATTTTATATTTTAGCCCTTTACTCTTGAAACAGTAATTCGATGGAAAAGTACTAAGCTAACACAAGGACATATATAACAGTTTTAAGATGGATTTTTACCAAAATATTAATCTACATCTTAACATTCTTTAAGTATTTTTTAAAAATCAAAATTGAAAAAATAAATAAAATGACAAAATAATGCAACATCTTGAATGGTGAATGATAGGCATCATCCAAGTACAAAGGGCTAACATATTTTTTACTTATAAAATATTGGAAAAACCAAAAATATATTAGCAACTTCTAGGGCTTGCTTATTGCAATGAAAAAAAATATTATAGTTTTAGGTTAGATTTCCTACCAAAATATTAATTTACATTTTGTCATTCTTTAGAAATTTTTTTAAAAAAAAACAAAATTTAAAAACAAATAAAATGTTAAAATGATGCAACATTTGAATAGTGAGTGAGAGGCACCATCCGAGTAAACAGGGTTATTATATATATATATATATTTTTTTTTTACTGATAAAAAATTGATCTTTATTTTTTAATAATGCTTGATCTTTTTCTTTAATACATCAAATTTTAAAAAGTCTAGATAATATTAAAGTATTATATGAATGTCAATATATTTAATAATCTCATATTTTAAAGAAAAAGAAACTCTTAATTTAACATAATCATTGAATGTATAGCACAAATAAAGTTAGGAAATTTAAATGAATAAAATATAATCGGAAAATAAATTCTCAAAGTCAATGCTAATCAAGTTGCAGTATGATAGGAAGAGCATGCGTCTAATTAATTTATTTTAATTTTTAGTTTCATAGTAAAATAAGCTAATTTGAAATATTTTTATTAATTTTTAAACTATCCTTAAAAAAACAATATTATTATTAAGATTTTTTTTTTTTCATATTGAATCACAACATTTACTGTCTCTGAAGCAGCAGTTTTATTGGTAAAAATGATTGAATTTACAAATCTTTAAGTACCGAGAATCTGAAATTCAGTGCAATCTGTTTGAAATCAGCTACTTTCCTATGAAGCAGGCAAAAGCGAAAAATCCCCAAATAATGCAGAATTCTGGTACATTTCTTACAGCGATTTTAAAGCAAAAAATCGGCAAATAACACAGAATTCAATCAATTCATTCCAATTCTTAAGGGATTCTTCGTTTGTGTTTGGCTACCGGAAACTTAAATGAAGTCATAATAATTTTCAAAGAAAATAAACATCCACGAGAGAATTTATACACACTGTGAGGAATATATATATTTTTTATGATGTATAAATGCATACAATTTTCCATACTAGTAGTAATGAATTTCCAATTCCACAAGAATTTCTATGCATTATATAACCAACCTTCCACTATCAAATTCAAATATTTCCCTTAACTGATTGAATTCTGTCTCTTAATTCAACTTCTTCTGCTATTGAAAGTTAACTTTCTTAGATTAAATATATTATTAATTATCAAGGGGGATGGGCTATAGAATGAAAAAAAAGTATATATAGTGCTTGTATCTGGAATTAAAAAAAATAATTTGCAAACAGATTTAAAAAAAAATGTTACAAAAGCATAAAAATTGATAATTGCTACCCAGCCAGAATGTCTTAAAACATTTGTAAAAAGAAAAAATAAACTCTTTAAACAAAAAAATTTAAAATATTAATTTGATGAATTTATTCCCATTATATGGATGCATTTTTAGGTTTTGATTTCAGGTAGCACTCAGTTCAATTTCAAATTTAAAAAAGTATTCATTTAAATTTCTAAATTTGATTGATATAAGACTATCCTGTAAAGATATAAAATAAAGATAACACAATTTTTCCCACATGCTAAAATTGGGTGGGAAAATAAATATTGCTTTCTGCGATGTGGTGAAGAAAATCATAAATCTAATCATAATTTTCACCCGAACATATTCACACCATTTATATTCATCTTCTATATATGTTTCATAAAAATTTTGCTTTCCTCCAACTCCAAAAGGATTATAATTTATGCTTTTGAAAAAAGTTCTTTTCATAATATTTGAAACATTGTTTAAATCACAGATTGTAAATTTAAAATCCATATTGAATACATTATGAGATAACTAAAATAAATAAATTGTTAAATAATTCAATAACAAAAGTGAATATCATTGACAAACAATTTCACATATAAATTAACTGCATCTAATATACAAGTTATAAATTTTGAATATAATTCATACTTACAAAACCATGTAAAAATAAGTAGAGTAAATTATTATTATTTATTTATTAAAAAATTATTTACATTTATTTAAGCCTATTAATGAGATTTAACAACATACGAGCAATGAAAAGAGGAAATAATAACTTAATCGAATTTGGTTTATATAACTCACCTTCGAAAACGGAAAAAAATATTAAGTACAAAACAAAACAATTGAAAATAATAACACTAATGATTCTCTTTCTTTTTGGTAACCACGAAAATAAAGCAGAATTAGCTTTAAACTATGTTTACAACGAATAATGAAACATAAGCGAGTTCATCTTCAAACATTTGAATTCACTCATAGCAACTAACTAATACAAATAAGCTCTTACGTAATTGTTTTGATTATTTGCAACTTCCCAGTTACATTACATGTAACCATAAATTTCCTAGTTTCATAAGAAAAAATGGCAACTCTTTCACTTTTATATCACATGTTAGGGAAATATTCTAATTTTTCAAATCGAAACTTTGAAGAATGTGAAAAATAATAAATTTCATAGCTTACCATTTTTAAAATCCGGAAACAGAAGTATATTTCTTTTTGAAAATGCAACTATTTGCGAAGTCTCACAAAAATACTCATCATACTCACTATGAAATATTTATTCAATAATCAAGAATTTTTTGCTGTTAATTAATGTTAATTTTTTTTTAATTGTACAACCTTCCTATTACTTTCAAAGCTAGTTCGTAATTTGTTGCTGATGCGAACTGTAGATGGCGCTGTGGTATTTCCCTACTATCGATCGGCTGCCTTGGTCGAAATTTACAGCTGCAAGGTTGAAAACACGGCTTACGCCATGCCATTACCTGCTCAGACTAAAATCTTTTTGACTGACGCGCGCATGACGACTCAGTGAATTTCTAACGTTTTTAAGGTAAGTTTTACCCTTTACAACTGTTTTCTGTAGTGGAAAAAACCCAAAATATGGCTTCATATCTCTTATATTCATTATTTTAACGAAACGTATTTCTCAATACGTTACAATAAACATAGATGAATCTCACTTTCAATATGCTACAGCGCAGTCGCAGAAAGCAAAATGGCGCTTGTTGAAGTAAGGAGGATAGGCGTATTTTAATGTCCTTCTAAAAGATCGCTTAGAATGAAGAAACTTAATTGTGTATGTAAAATTTGAACTGATGTATAAACAAGAAGGAATGTAGCTTGTAAGAAGTACCTACCATGTGTTAAACTTTGAAAAATCTTGTGGCTCCGAGGAAAGCTGACCTCTTACTTCCACCAAGGAGGAGTGAACTAGCAAGGGAATTTGGCGCAGACGCACACACATACTGCTCAATGGAGGTGCTCAGTTTTCCGATTTAACATCATAAATAAAAGCTCAGCTGTAAAGCCGAAAAGTGGGCGTTTGTTGGACAAGAGGATTTTAATTTCCTTTATTCTGTGTGTATCGCGTTTTCATTTTCTTTCCCCACCAAACTGTCCAAAATGACCGTGGAAGTAGGCATAGCAAGCGCTTCAAGCTTAGGTTTAGCCGTCTACGTAGATATGTGTTGTCGATCGATATTGAATTTCGTTAATCTACGATTGAAAAACCGGCATTTTCTGTGTTTTAAGAAAGATGGTTAAAATCATTACCTTTTCTCGAACAAATGTATATTTTAATTCGAAAAGTATAAAGGCCAAGATATCTTAAAAGAAACTACAATGATGATCCAATTACAAGGTAAATTGCATGTACTTCCTTATATATGGTGTAATCTCATGTATTGACGTTTATGCTTGTTTTCTCATTACTGCCACATTTACTAGTTGTTAGATTCGTTTCCTGTGATCATAATAAAATGATGTGAATGAATGTGGGAGGATAATAAAAAGAATGATTGAAATCTTGATGCTTTCCTGTATCCTTCTGAATTTTAATAAATTTATTGATTAATTTCATAATGCTAGTTAAAAGCATAGCCTTGGAATGGAAATTAAAGCCGTTTTCATAGAATTTGTTAAAATCAAAATATTTCGAAAGAATTTTATAAGAAGCATTTAAAAAATTATTTTTAAAATGATGCTAAATTTGTAAAAATTGATTTTCAAACAGCCAATAAAATCGATGAAGAACGCTAACCTTTTTATTTTTAAGTCATTTCATTTTATTAATTTTTTTTCTCGGGTGACTTTTAGTGGTAATTATAAAATTATAATAAACACAAGTTTCATAAACGATATTTAACTGTACAAATTGTAATGATAAAAAGAAATTTATTTGCAATACTATGTTTTTACTTTTTATTTATTATATTTGTCTAAACATTTAATTTTGGAATTTTAATAACTACATATTTTAAATTTTCCCAAATTTAGTGTGGGGTGGTTACATGTGTTTACACCAAAATTAAAACTATTTGTAATTCATATGCAAAGCATTTTTTAAGTGGATAGTGCAAATTGACGATTATAGGAGTAAACTAGCAAGGGGGAAAAAATTTAAAAAAAAGCAAACTATGCAATGTTTTCTTTTTTTAAAAAAAATTACTGTTTGACAGTTACACCATATTTTCTTAATTTAGCCTGAAATTTATCTAAATACCTAATACTGTTTCATTCAAAAGGAAAATACTAAAATTTCATATATTCTATTATTAATAACTCCTACATTTGTGACTGAAAATAGTTTATATTACATTTTAAATATTTCTTATGGAAATTGAAGGAGATAAAATTTCCTGTATTGTTTATATTCAAAAGCTATATCTTCCTTAAGATTGGTATTCTAGGAGTTGTAATTCCATATTTATCTTATAAGCTACATTACATATGCTGAATAAAATATAATTGTCCTTGACCTAAGAATCAAAAGAATACTTTAATATTCATTAGTACTTTATTATATATTTTATGATTATATATTTGCGTTATCAGTCTATTAGAAGTTGCAATTATCCGCAAATTATCCGGTTTCATTCTAATTTTTTTTTCCGTTGGGAGCTTTAGATTGCTCTTAATCTTAAAATGTTCTTATTATGCTGATTGTGTTTTATATACTTGAAATATATTAATCTTTTTTAAAAGATAAATTTATAATTTAATAAAATTATATTTGAATTCCAATACTAATTTTTCCTGATAGTTGCCATTGTATATATCTTTTAACAATTTTAAATCCGCTATATATTTAACTTCAAAATATTGTACTAATCTTACTGAAATTGTACAGTCTCTGGTGTGTGCATGTGTGTGTAATACATAATATTAGTTTGTGGCAGAGTAGTGGCTGAAATCAGGGTGAAGATTGGTTGAATTTTTAAGTTCGTTTTATTTCTCCCAAGGAGGCATTATCTATTTACACGAAAGCTCGAACAAGGTATGTCGGTTCATAGTGCAGCATAAGAACAGATATTGTAAAGAAGAGAACAATACTAATTATCCCTGCTCTTATATACCAGGAAATTTTGGTAGGATAAATATTTTTTCACAGTGCTCTAAGAATTAGATTTCAATAGAGATTTTTTACACATGGTGATTTTGATAAAGAAAAATTGATCCGAATACTTTACCATATGGTTGAATCTGATAAGATACATTAATTCTGAAAGGAAACTTGGGGATTTCAAAAAAAAAAAAAAACATTCTTGCTGGTCATTTTTATAAAGCATCAGTTAAATTAAGTAGAAAAGTGGGATGGAATCATGGAATAGAAAATATGGTGGAATAAAGTTACTATAACTGAATTAAGATAAAACTTAGGGATATTTATTAGAATTGAAATTAAAGTATAAAATATCATTATATATGTGTGCTTGGCGTACCAGCCTTCAGATATATTTACTTTCAACCAACTATTGTTTGATAATAGATTCTCAAACCTTCTTTTTCCTCCACTTTTGCAGATACATTAGGATGGGCTTAGTTAATCAAGATAGGGATGAGATGAAATGTGGGGAAATGCAATGTTTACTTAATTGAAAATAAAGTAATAAACTTGTATTGCTCGTGGATTTAATATAATTAAAAAACAGCAATATTCTGCCATAGAAAAAAAAGTATTTTTTAGGATTAAAATGAAGGTCAAAGAATGATGAACACCATCCTTTGCTGAGGTAAAATCGTTGAAAGATGGTCTTTAAAGGATATTGAAATGAACAGTGCAATATATCCAATAAAACATAACATAAACTGTATTATAGCAAGACTTGTCCTGTCGAGATAAATATTTGCTGTTTCAGTACAAGTGCTATGTTCCTTCTTTATGTGCCTGATTTTACTTGAATCCTATAACTGTATTCATGAACGGAATCGGAATAAATTCATTTTTATGCTAAAAAGTTGTATTATTAATAAACAATATTACATCAGATCTAAGTTTAAAATGTAAGGTTGTGAACAAGCCATGCAGATTTTGAGAACTTTTTACAAAAACAAACCATTTGATTTTAAAAATATGCTTTTGGAACTTAATTTCAGTTTGTGTACAAAGATGTAATTCTAGAATACAGTTAATTTATAATTGTATATAAATTAAACTAACAAGGGAAAAGATTTGTTCATGCCAAGAGATTTTCATCTAGATTTGATGTTTTTTTAATATGATCAATTTTCTGCTGCTGAGTTTTTAGGGTGCTCCTAAAAAAAAGTGATTGATGTTTTTTAAGAGATTTCTTAGTGTTGATTGATCTTTAAGAAACTATTTCCATTTCTACTTCTCTTTGAGGGTTTGACTGGAATACACAGGAAGAAGTGGGAGTAAACAATGTAATAAGGGGGGAAATGCCTTGATTTTGCAAGGCATTTCCCCCTTATTGCATTGTTTACTCCCACTTAAGGAATATATTAAATAAATTAAAACTCAATCTTTTTGAATGTAACTTTGAAGTTAATATTAAGAAGTTTATTGTTCTCAAAACTTTTTAGCTTATATTTCATTCTTGCTAAGAATACAATGTTCTGACATTTATAGGTTGAAAAATTTTTTTACTTGACTTTTCTTTTATTTATTTAGTTTGTACTAGAAAATTGTATTAATGACTTAATTAGTCATTAAAAAGTTGTCTTTTTGACTGTGTGTTTATTGATCATCTAAATTTTCCCTTTCTGTATTTTTAAAAATATTATAATTTCTGTAGTTTAAAAATATTATAATTTCTGTAGTTTTATTTATTTAATGAACTAAGTAGTATGTAATTTATTGCAGGTGACATGTCTTTCGAGGGGGATGGCACCGAGACTAAGGTACTCCTTACTGCCAAACAGTTGGAAAGTTTGCCTAGGGACAAAGTTTTTTTGTTTAGTCGGTGAGTTAACTATTGCCAATCTAATGTTTATACACTTATTGGCTAAATCTAATGCTCAATTAGGCACTTTATTTTATAGTTATTTTATTATGTTTCTGTACTTTATGATAAAGATTTGCAGATTTTTCTACAATGTAGGGGGGGGGGGGTTGTGAGTGTACTTAGTGGTATACATGTTATGATCTACAATATTTATTACTGAATAATAAATATGTAATGTGCACTAACCTACTTGACTTACTAATATAATAATGATAGCAAGATACAAACATAATGATAATAGCCACAAATATAGTAATATTCAACAATTCAAAAAATATGAGATAATAAATAATTTTCATCTAAATTTAGTTTTTGTAGTTATAATTAGTAAAAGTCTATGTACTGTCTGCCAATCTTGAATATCTCAGTATTTAATTAACCTTAGAAAGGTAACCTTTAAAAAACTAATAAGAATGATGACCATTTGTCTCCTAGACAAGTGCATTTAAAATCAATTTCTAAAGCTAATTTAAATAAAAGCATACTACCTGCAGATGATTTCATAACTCATGATTGTCAAGTACGATAAAAATATTATTTATTTTCGAAGCAATCTTTACACATATACGCGTGATGTTCTCCGCACATTGATCTTGAACATAAAAAAAAACAAAATTTGTGCCTCATTCTGCGCAAATTATATGGGACAAAATGCACATTTGTTTCTTTTTTTAAATTTTGGTTTCTTAATAAGGTTGTTTAATGTTTAAATTCACTTTTAGAAGTTCACTTATAATAGCCCTTGTCGATCGGGGCAAAATTGATATGTTGAGACGCTTCTGCATCCGTGGAGCAAGAAGAGCTTCAATAAAATCTTCATCTTCCGATTCATTCTCAGAAGTAGAATGATCTTCCTCACTCAATTCTTTCAATAATTCACGGATAGCTTCTGACCTACCCTGTAAATTTTCTCCGTGTGAACGCTCCGACATCTCCAAACATACCCAGAAATACCTTCTTAATACTAACGGGGCAGATAACCATTCGTCTCTGAGACGACTACTGTTCTGGATATGCTACAAGCAGAAATATTTCGAGGAAAATGAATGTCCACATCTGTTGTTCTCAAGATCAGATAAAGGTGCTGAGTAGAAAGACCTATTATCATTATAGCAGAAGAATAGTTATTTCATGAACGTTTGTCCAGGAAACAAATGGTTAGCATTCTAGGGTTAATTTTGCCTTGGACTCCAAGGGGTCATCTCTAAGACGAAAAATGTTGTCTTAAATATAATTATCTTTGAAAATGCTGATTAACGCAGGTAGATAAAGCTGAAGAACAATGTTAAATGATATATTCTTAAAAAAAATAATTTTATTTTATCTATTAGATTTTAAGTTATTTTTAGTTTCTGAACTATGAGCTTTTAAAATTATGCTATTTTGGAAGGGGGACTTTATATCTTAAAGAAAATATAATTTATATTTTTAGTTATTTTTTCCACTTCAATTTATTTCCATATGTGTAAAATACTTCTAGTATAGTAAATTCTTAAAAACTTCCCTTGAATTCAGAGTAAAGTTTTATTATTTCATCATAATATTTCTGTTTGTTTAATTTACCTTCATTTTTTAACAGTTCATCAGAAAGAAATTTGAAATTTTTAAATGGTGTTACTTTTAGTATACTCATCTTGGGTTTTAGTGTAGGCCGTAACCTTATTTTGTCTTGTTAGTTCACCAGTGAACATGAACGACTTGATGTCTACCCCTACTTTATAATTTTTCTATTATCTCTTTAAAATAGAACGAATTTTCAATTTCGGAAGGTAATTTTGTCATTGTCATTTTTTTATATATAAAATTAAGAAGTGTAAAATTTCTAGTTAATTATATGTATTGAAAAGAAATGCTTATGAGCAGATAGGTCAGGTGACTAAAACTTCATTTCAAAAGTAATGGTCTCAGAGAGAGCCATCTAGTGGCATTTTAAAAATTGTTACAGATTAAAATGGAGATTTACATTGTTTGTCCATGAAGTTCGTCTTACGATGATGTCTGGTTGGTACATCCGGCTATGAGAGATGTCTGTAGAGAATGTATATATGACCTGCCAGTCCCGAAGTAGTTAATATGGAGCAACTTTAAATTTAGTAGCATCGGTAATGCTTTTTCTACTAACAAATGGATTTTACTTGTAGAATTTTAAGCAGTGATTTTCTTCATGAGCTCCATACAGGCATTGGCTGCCTCAACCACGCTCACTATCCAGCACTTTCTATCCCTCGCTACTCTCTTCCAGTTCTTTATCATCAGAACTCACTCTCCATATTATCCAACCATCTAGTTGGGGACTTTTTACCTGGGATCCTGTATGATTTTTAAGTGTCTCCTCCATATTTGGCCAAACCATTCTTAACCTATTGCTATGGATAACCAGTGTTATTTGTGGTTGCATAAACAGTTGTAAAGAGATAGAAAAAAAAATTAGATCAGTATTTATTTTTTTTCTCCTTACACATATAAACACATATACAGATGAGGAATTTTTGCATATTTCCCTTATTTTCCCCCCTTTTGATAAAACTAGGAGGGTATTGTTATTCTATTGTAACTGGCATATAAGTGCTATTTGCTTCTTAAGACTGCTCATACTCAGGAATGCACCGATGCGAGTAGGTCTTAGTCTCTGCTCCTATAAATTAAAAAAAAAACTTTAAAATTATTGATTGGTTAAAAGGTTTTACTAGAGTAACTATGAATTTAATTATTTTGGCACAGTTTAATTATTGTTTGTTATTATCTTTTAATTGTGAGGCCTTACTACATAGCGATGGGTTTGAGGTCTAGTGTATGGAGGAAATTCTTAATGCAATAATAATGCGCTATTATTTTTTCAAGAAATGAAAGTTTTTTTTCCATATTAAGGCTGTGCTGCAGAGATAATAGAGGATTGTTTTGAGAAATAAATCTAATTTTTAATTTTTTTATTTGTTATCAGTTATTGAAAAAGTATGTATAAAAATTATTTTTAGTATGAGTACGGGGTCTGCCATCAGCACAGATGTGACCTCTACAGTTAATCACTCGATCATCCCAGATGATATGAGTGATCCTTCTTCGTCTTTGGATAGTCCAACGTTTGATGACTCGGATCTGCTTAGCTCCTCCAATGTTGCAGATGTCACTGCACAACTTGCTGCTGCAGGTGACGATTGCTGCTTTTTTTAGCTTGATAATTAAAAGATAAATTATTAAATATTTATTTTTAGCTGGTAATTTTATTAATTGTCTAAATTTGTATTTTCAACTTGTAGGGCCAATTGGGATGGCTGCTGCAGCTGCTATTGCTACTGCCAAAAAGAGAAAGCGACCTCATTCATTTGAAACGAATCCTTCAATTCGGAAACGTCAACAAACAAGGTTATTAAGGTACTACTTTGAATAGGCTTAAAAGCAGCAGAAAATTCTTTTCAACTCAACTTTCAAATTCTAAGTCGACTTAGGAAGAAAATTTATTTATTCGAATTGGCACTTTTTGCTGAAATGCTAATGTTTTTGTTATTCATTTGCTAAAATATCTTGTCTTTAAAATGTAAAACCATGTAGAATATCATTTCTTTTTTCTAAATATAAATACAATAGTAAGTTCAAATTGTGAATTAATCTGAATTTTGAAAATTTTTGCAATATTCTTTTAACTAACGCTAATTTATAGAATTATTCAGATTTAACACTTTATTTTCAAATATTGATTTAATCGAAATAAAATCTGATTTTAAAGAAAAAAATACTATGTATATTTTATGATAGTCAATCGCAGTGCTACTTGGCAATAGATTAAAGTACATTTTCGATTAATAAAGTATATTTTTTTATTGGAAGAGTTAAAAGAAACGGAACAAATTTCATTATGTAGGATATTGCTTTTTGCTTAAATTGTGTTCAAATGTAATATTTAGTGAAATGATAATTATATGTAATGTAATATGCTATAATGCCACTTGCTGCGATATTTATAATTGCATGCAAATCTTTTATTAGAAATTAGGCTATTTACTAATAAACAAGTTCACTAGTAATTAATTTCTTGGAAAAGGGTGCTACTTATTATATGAAAATATCTACTAGGATAGAACTATAACATTTACTTATCAAAGTTTAAAAAATATTATAACCATTTCCTCTTTTTTCTTATTTTGAAGTAAAGGTTCTTGTTTGCAGGAAGCTGAAAGCAACAATTGATGAGTATACTATCAGAGTGGGACAACAGGCTGTAGTTCTTGTTGTGACGCCTGGCAAGCCCCAAAATAATTTTAAAGTATTTGGTGCACATCCGCTCGAAAATGTGGTATGTTAGATTTTTAATTAGTGTTTTTAATGCTTCTGTCACTTTTCTTGTTTCATAAAATGTTTGTTTTTATATATTTCTGGTTTATAATTGTTTTATACATTTCATTTCTTCTTTTTATAGGTGAGAAATTGTAAAAATGTAATAATGCAAGAATTAGAATCTGCTTTAGCTCAGCAGGCGCCTCCACAGACACAAGATGACCCAACATTGCACGAATTGCCACCGTTGGTTATCGATGGTATACCAACACCAGTCGAAAAAATGACTCAAGTAATTTTATTTCTTGAAATGTTAAGTGCCTGAAAGTTTCTGTAAATGGATATTTGAATGAACTTCCCTATAAATGGATTTCTGTTTCAATAGATAGGGTTTAATTAATGCTGTCTTTCTTAAATGCAATTATAAATTCTCTTATGAAGTTCTAATTTTGCATGGTAATATTTTATTTCCATTATGTTCTACACCATTTCTTATTTTTAAGTCTTTGCATGTAGGAGAGTAATTCTATGTGTATTTATTCACTTAATACATGAACTTGTTATTTCACGAAAAGATAAATTCATACAATTGTTTTAAGTTGAAATTCCTCGAAAAATGAATCTACATCTACAATTGGCAACTCAATGGATTTTCTATAAACACCTTTTCATGTGAGTTAATTTTTTTAATTAAAATCTCTTGCAACTTATTTTTGAGATAGCTTGTCATTATGAGGTGGTTGCTTTTCATTTACAATAAGTTTTAAAAATATTTATGCATAAGCATCCAATCTAGATCATGTTAGGTTGCATCTTTGAACTGGTTCAAAAT
>JAOUZG010044463.1:4340115-4368514 GCA_026289955.1 Argiope argentata
ACACTTCATTCAAATGTATTGTGGAATAAGATTTGCTAATATAGCTTAATTGGGTTTTTTTGGGGGGGATTGATATGCAAGTCAAAAAATTGTAAGAAAAATAGATTATATTACTGTTATGTCTAATCTAGGAATTAATTTTTCATTTTAATGTGTATTATACATTAAGATTAAATGTATAACTTTCTTTCTCCCAGGCTCAACTACGCACATTTATTCCATTGATGTTAAAGTATTCTACTGGAAGGGGCAAACCTGGTTGGGGCAGAGAATCTACAAGGCCTGCATGGTGGCCAAAAGAGCTGCCTTGGGCTAATGTGAGAAGTGACGCACGTACAGATGAAGACAAGCAAAAAGTAATTTCCTTTGTATTGCGTTTAAATTTGTCAGTTTGTAATATCTCTGATTTGTATGAATCTTAATTAAAATCTTTTTCTAGTTATGAAATTAGAATTTTGAAGCGAGGTTAAATGATTTATTTTTCTCGTTTGTATAATTTATATGCAGCATTGTTGAGAATAATTTTCTATTTTTAAATACAGCATTAATTTAATATTGTATAATTTTTTTAAATTTTTGATAGCCCTTTGTTATTTCTTCACTCAACACATCAACAAACCATATTAATACTCCTCATAAGACCTTCATTGGGTTAAGGATCTCTAAAATAATACTCCTCAAATAAAATCACACCAATTTAAAAAACAACCATCTTTTATTAAAACACAACTATAAATTCATAGAACAACACAAAAATAAATATGTATACAGCTCATGACACGTAATTGCATTGAGTCACGAGATTGAGTGAGATGGAGAAATGCGCGTGAACACCCTTTTTTTTTACTCATCTATTTACTCAGACCTCTTCAGTTTTAAATTTTGTTGCAAGTTTCTTGTGAATATTTATATGGTGATGCATGTCGATAATTACTTATTCATTTTCATTAAGTTTCAGGTGTTCATATATTTATTATTCTTTGGTGTGGTATAAAATTGTTATACTTTTCTGTTTGCCCTCCAGCATAGGAAAAATTACAAGCCTACATAAAATTATTGCATTTTGTGCATATTTTGGCTCCTGTTATAATTGGGAAAATATTACAGCTATGTGTAACTAATATATAAATTTAATTCAAATTAGGTTTCTTGGACGCATGCCTTGAGACAAATTGTAATTAATTGTTACAAATATCATGGCCGAGAAGATCTCCTTCCTGCCTTTACAAATGAAGATGATAAAGAAAAAACCAAAGCTGCAATACAAGCTCAAGCATCAGCTATTGAATCACTAACTGGGACTCAGGGTGTAAGTCTTCCTAATTTTTTTTATATAGTTAATAATAATTTTACTGTATTCAGTAATTTTTAAAAAATGATGAAAAATTTTTTTACTAAGGGTTTTTATTTCTGTAGACTTTGTATGCTCAACCATTAACGACACATGCTTATCCGACAATGGTGCAGACAATAAGCAACCCTGATGGAACAGTTTCTCTCATTCAAGTTGATCCTAATAATGCTGTTGTTACTTTATCAGATGGTACACAAGCTCAGCTTAGAACTGTAAGTTTGAATTTTTATGTATATAATTTACAAAGGATTGATTTTTTGACAAATGATTGGAATAGTGCTTTTGTTCTTATTGTAAAAACACAGATACATATTTCTTTTCTTCCAAAATGTTTTCTATTTAATTTTTTAACATGTGCTTGTCATATATATAGCTAAATAAATAAATTCTTGATTTAATGCATATTTCTCATGAAATTCAAATATAGTTTTAAATAATTGCAACTCTTGGATGCATTAGACAAAAATTCATAAAGAATCGGGTATTCATTAGTATTACTGAAATTTCTAGTGTAGTCTATGAAAGCGAAATCTAAATTTGATTGAAATTTAGAATGGGGATAAAGGTGATATGTTTTAATTCTCCAGATCTTGGACAATTATCATTGTTTGGTAATTCTCTAGGTATTGTTCATATAATTCAGTTTCATCTTAAAAAGTGCTTATGATTTAAAAACCTGTTGATGATCAGCTAATATTTGTGCTCTAAATAAAATGACAAATGCAAGGGAAAAGATGAACAGTGGGGTGTATATATTTCTCAAATATACATATGCTTTTTAAGGTTAAAATAAATTACTTTTACATATGTATTAGTTCTAAAAATGCTGACAAATGTAATTACTAAAGAACAAAATTTCCAATTTATTTATAGGAATTATTTCTTAGTGTTTTATGTGAAATTATTTGAACTGGAAATAAATTAACCTGATATCTCTAGTAAATATGGTGAACTGTATTGTTATATTCCGATTCAGTTAATAAATAGAACTAGAGATAATTTAAAATGCTTGTATTTTTAAATGCTTGTATTATAAATGCTCTATGATTGCAAATACCAAACTGATATCAAATGAATAGAATCATTTCATATTTATGAGAGCTTAATTTTTTATGCCATATTCATTATTTTAAATCTGTTATTAAGATGTTTTTTCTTCTGCTATTTTATAGCTTCTACATCATAGTCAACATTTTTAAGAAAGAAGTATCTATCCAAATTAATTGATAATTTGTTAATTAAAAAAAATTTGGAAAAGGTAACAGAATTTTTTGGTGTTTATTTCATTTATATGATCTTTTAAACTGGAGGACAATTGTCTTGTAATAAATGTTGTGGAAATGAAGAATTATTAAACTTTTAGAAATATACTCCAAAATTAAAAACTATGCATCATTATAAAATGGACAACATCCTTGCTTTTAAAGCATGGAGGTTTATGTATCCATATTATGTAAGGTTGAAATAAATTTTTGAATGTGTGTTTGCACTGAAAATGATGAAACATGCTGATACCTCATGTGACTTCTAATCAATAAAATTACCAGATTCTGATTTATTAATGAATTATTTCTGCTCTAAGTGTTAGTATGTGGAATTATTTGAACTGGAAATGATGAAATAGCCTGACACCTCAAGTGAATGTAATGAACAGATTCTGATTCAGCTAAGATTCTGATTCAGCTTCAGTATATTCTGATTCAGTTAAAGAAATAAATTTATAAATTATTTAGAATACTTGCGAAACTCTTTTTGATTATAAATGGCAAATTGATTTGTAATAAAATCCTTCAATTATGAGAGTTTTAAAGGTTTTTCAGATTTTGCTATTTTATACCTGGTTAAAAGATTTTCCAACTACTTCTACCCAAACAGTATAAAAAGGGGGGGACTTTCGATTATGATCCCCCCATCCTACTCCTTTTTTTACTTATATATATGTGGTAAATACTACCTGGTATATCCCGGGTTGCTTGTAATGAAATTATTTTTGTTTTTTACTAATGGAAAATTAAATATTTAACTGTCACAAGGATTGCTGCTAAAGCAATTTCTATGTTTTTGTATTCTTCAATTTAATATGTTCTTATGATAAATGTATGCTTTAATATAAATATATTGGTTCTGAGAATTTTTTACAACTAATTTGGTTTCTTTTATATGAAAATCCTTATATCATATGGGAATTTGTTTTGGTCAGAAATTCTTTTGAATATTAAGATTTTCAAGATATTAGATTTCCAAATGATAAGCTTTTACCATCATTGATATTATTACAAATGGCAATTAATTATTATGATATATAATTCAACCATTTTCAACTGCTATTTTAAAATGTCCTTTAATCAGATTTGAATTGTGTGTATCAATATATTTCAATACTATTTTTAGACCGAAGATATTCTATAATAGCAGTTGTCTCAAAAAAAATTTGTATTCATGAGCAATATTTAGGGTGGAGATGTAGTAGTTGGGATTGTAATGACACAAAAATTTAGGTTAGATTTAAAAATGGAAGGCTATTTATAAAGAGTTTTTTATTACAATTTTTTTATCTTTTCAATCTGTATATTTTATAGTATATGTATCTAATAATTGAATATGTATTAGCTTTTGAAATATGATGATAGTAATTCTTGAATGAGGATACTTAATGCATTACTATGGTGCGAATATAGACTAGAGTGCTGGTTTTAACTGATGTCTCTGGATTATTACCGAGTGACTTGATTATGCTTCTTCTTAATTATAAGAAAGAAATGTTTGTTCAATTACACATATATTTGTGGTTAAGTTTATGTATTTTTAATGTGATGAATATTACATCTAACAGATTTTTTTTTATTGTAATTAATATCAAAATTCTGAAACCAGGTCTCTTTTTTTTTTTTCCCCTCCTAGTAATATAAACTAATATTCATAAAACTCGTATTAGATATCTAGAAACTTTTTTTTTTTGTTATTATAACTGTAAAAAAGCTGTATAATTAATTATTAGAAGATATTATCAAAGTTATAATTATGAATGATATTTAGAAAGTGTAACAAAGCTCTTTTGTGCAAATATTTTGTTATATTTTAAAAATTTGGCAACAACAGTCAGTATTGAATGAAATAATACGATTTTGGTGACTTATGTTTTACTTTATTCCTCAGGTGTTGAGTTCTAATGCTGATGGCGAGTTAACAGCAGGAACTCATCAAGTCAATGGACAAACTGTGACTCCAATAAGCATTGATCTTAATGGAGAAGGTGGAGCTCAAGCTGTCGCTACCTTGACTGAAGCTACAATTAATCCCGATGGCCAGATAATTCTCACTGGTGAAGATGGAACTCAGAGTGGTAGGTATTTTTCCCCCCTTTTCTTTTCTAAATAGTATTCAATTGCTGATTATTGTGAAACTGAAAATCAATCAGTTTTAACAAATACTAACAATATGGACAGTTTTATGTTCAAATTGTTAATGTATTCTTGATTAACCCTTTTTAACCCAGATAAGCCTACTGTCCTATATTTAGGACAGTAGAAATAAAAAAAAATATCAGAATACCCTCTTTATCTAAGATTATTTAGTCTTATGATTTGCAGTAAGAAACGTGTCAGCTTTATTAGAAAAAATAAAAAGACAGTTATTTTAACAGTTTTTACCTTATAAGTGTGTAATAAAAGTGCGTTGCAGACATGGCAAATGACAGGTATGTATAAAAAGTTATATTTTACTCGTGAGTTGTTGTAACAATGGGTAATATAATCAATAGTTATCTAATAAACTACACTTTTTGATTACATTCTGTTTTGTCATAAATGGTCTTTTATTTCCTCTTATTATCCTACTGTCCTACATATAGGACGGCTGTTTCCCTGAAAACCTTACACTTAATTTTTTTTTCATAATTTTTTTTATGTTACATTATTTAGTTTATTAGATCTTATGCAACTTTTTTCAAAATTTTCAGAAAATTTTAGTTTCAGGCTTATCTGGGTTAAGGCTGTGGTAAATATCTTACCACCGTCTTAAAATACTTTTCAAATATTGTAGCTCCAAAACTAACCAGAAACGGACAGAAGCGTCATATTCAACATGTAATGTCACTTTGTGTCCGGCTCCTTGTTATGTTGTTTCACCAGAATAGTTTAAAATAATACATTTGGTAATTTAAATTACATTTTGATTTTTTACCACTTATTTCATGTGTAATTAATACATTTTAAATTTTGAAATAACTAATGATAAATATTTTTACAAAAATCATATTTACTTGTGAAATTATTTATATTTCAGATTTTTCCTTTGAATAAGTCATTAAAATGTCATTGCTTGTTTTGGACGGTGGAAAATATGTGTTTCCACCCCTGCAACATACAGCACAACAACAAAATTTTAACAAAAATACCTTTTTTGGTCATAAATAAGCTTATTTTTTTTCAAATATAATGTAAAATGAAAATTTTGAAAGAAAACAGCTTGTGCCCGTTAAAGGGTTAATTATTTAGCAGCTAAGTCAGAAGTAAATTTGAAGTCAATGAAATGGTATCCAGTGCTGCAAAACTGTTTGTATATCAGTTGCTTCAAATAGCTTTCCACTTAAAAGGGAAAAAGATGTTTTACGATTTACATATTTATTGTACTGCATTGTGAGGGGGAGATATTAAGCTTTAGGTTGAAACACCATAAAATAATTGTAATTTATGTTTAAATTGTGCATTTTTATATAAACTTACTAAAATATTTTAAAGAATTTATTTGATTAGTGAAAAATATATATTAAAATAATACTAATATTGTTTTCAAAAAACATTCAAGTTTTTTGAATGGTACTAAAATAAAAAGGTTTTCTGTTATTGTAGGAAATGCTAACTTTTCAATTCATTGTTAAGTAAACTTTTGAAGAAAAAAAAATATTTGAACCTATTTTCTGGTAAGCAATTATGTATCCGGTTTCTTAGTCCACCTGAGCATTTTTTGCATTGTATTGTTTTATGCTATTTAACCTGCTATAATTTTCTTTATTTTTCTTGACTCCTAAATACAATTGTGGTGAGAGTTCGAAATTGGAGTTTTGAACATCTCTTAAGCTTGCTTTCAAAGTAATTGAGAAAAGGTTATATTTGAAAGACAATATTCTTTTTTATGCTTACATGCGTACTACTGAAATAAATTTTACGTCTAAAATATTCTAATTTTATGGATTAGCTTATGATTTTCAGTATTTATATCCAAATATATACTTTTTTTACTACAGCATTAACATATTTCAATATTTTTGTATTTTTTAAAGCCAATATAACGGGAAAAACTTGAATTTTTAGAGTGATTCAAAACTGGGTTTTATTACAAAATCTCCAAAACTATTACAGGGAGAGAAATGAAATTTTTTTGAACTTGGGAAAAAATTTTAGTAACATCAAGTAGTTATAATTGGATTCTAATTTATTAGATTATTAAAAGAATGTAAAACATATTAATATGGGGCTGCTTTTTTTCTTTCTTAGAAGTATTTTTATAAAATGTTCGTTTGCTTATTACTTGTTTTAGCTTTCCCCGTGTCTGGCATGGTATCCATTCCTGTGTCCATGTATCAAACAGTTGTAGCTAACATTAGTCAGCTGACTGATGTCCAAGCTCATGGCATTCAGGTTGCAATGGCCCCCATAGTCACAGAATCCAATTCAGAGTCTCCAGTAAATGTTACCTCGACATCAGAAAATGTCAATGTTCTAACAGCTGTGACGTCTTCTTCAGCACAAGTTTCAGAACAGAGTTAATACCTCAATAATCATCATAGTCTTGAATCTTTCATCACCAAAAGGTATTCTTCAGTTTCTTATTTTTATGTATTTTCAAATTTATTCTCACAAATAGGTTCATTTAGAATCAATGGATGAATTAAATTTTTAAGAATTAGCCAAACTAATTCCCTTTTATTAAGGTTGCAGTTAAAGTATGACTGTATATGTGTTTGTAGTTTTTTTATTTTAAATATCACTATCAAATAAAATGGTTGTTATTCTGATTTTATTTCTTTCAATAGAACCATTACTTTTTAATTATTAATTTTTGGATTAGGTTCTCATCATGTAAATAAGTTTTTAAATAAAATATTAGAATATGTATACTTTCCTGTAATTTTTATTTAAGAATAATTAGAAATAGAGATTGTATTGATTTTGGAAATGGGGAAAATATAAAGTATAATTATATTTTACTATATTATGTATTGTGATGAAAATATGATGGTAAAACATGAATATATATTTAAATAAAAATATTAATTTTTTAGGAACAATATGCTCTTAATCGTTTGAAATAACAGAAGCTTAAGTATTATATTCTTAACTGTATTGCTTTTGAAGAATTAATTATTATAGGCAGTAACAACTTTTTATTATTTTGTAGAAAGTTTTTTAGGCAACCATAATATAATTAAAGAACAGTACATATTTCTGTATTCTTGTTAATGAAGAAAAGTCTCCATTAGAATTAATAATTTTTTTTAAAAAAAATCTGCAAGAATTTTGATAATGAACTGATAGCAAAAGAAATAATATAATGGTTATTTTATTAATTACATTTGGGACTTTTTAAATGACATGGCATATTACACAGCATTTGTTGAGTTGTATACTCAAATTATAAATGCATTAATGAGATTTTCTAGAATATATAAATTTATCGTGTACATAGCCTTAAATTAAAAGAATTATATTTGGATTTTTAAAAGAATTAATGATAATCTTGTTTTAAAATGATTAGGAAAGTCAAAGATTATAGTCACACATTCTCAACTATTTCAGTTGATTTCAAAAAATTTTATTTTCTATGAAAGTTTGTGATAACCAGATTTTCTCTACCTTTTTCTAGAGAAAATGAACTTCTTCATTCTCTGTCTAAATTTTATGACTATTGTGCACGCTGTGAGATTCTTCTATTGATTAATTAGTTATATTTTTCTTTAATCTTAAACAACATTGTAATAATTCATTTTGAAATACATTTTTTTTTAATTTACAAAAAATGCTTGTTTTTAATTATTATTACTTAATTGTGATTTCCATGCTACTTCATTATTTCAGTAAGCATTTGTATTCATAGATAGTATGCCAATAGAATCCCTATCATTTTAATAGAATTTGGATACTTTATCCCTAGCTATACAGCTCTAGTCAGAAATTCTTCACTATACTTGTTAGGGGACAGTGAAACTGGTTTAAAGTATCAGCTTCACTGATTTTGTTCCTTTTGAAGGCTTCTAATGTTCAGATATACAGGGTATCCGAGAAGTCTTTGACACATTTCAAAAATTCGGTTAAAAATAATAATAAACGAGATAGAAAGTAAAATTAAATTGCATTTATTACCTCAAATAGTGAAGTTTTTTTTTAACGTATCAATACACCTCGATATGGGCCCCGGAGTTTCGGGGGCTACGAGCAAATGACTGATGAATTATATCGACGACACTTCTGTGTCGACCCAGGACACTCCCAGTTTCCAAAATCTTATTTTTCCATGCAATAATGCTGTTACGAGATGGAGGGTCTTTTCCCATAATTTGTACGGAAATTACGTTGAACTTGAGTCGCAGATTTCGATTCGAAAAACCACAATAACACAAAACGTGCGCTCACTTGGAGAAGCCATTTTCTCAATAACTCTTTCTAGCGTTTCAGTACCGCAATCTACCGGCCTTCACTATATGAGGTAATAAATGTAATTTAATTTTACTTTGTATCTCGTTTTTTTTTTTTTAACCGAACTTTTGAAATGTGTCAAAGACTTCTCGGACACCCTGTATAATCAATCATCTCTAGCTACCTTTTCTCTAACAAATATCTCAAATTCTTAATTCTACAGCATCTACAATAGGATTTTATTTTTTTGTTTTATGAGCTTCTTCATGTCATAACTAACAAAAACCTCCTTCCCTTGCCTTTTATTATTGTGCAGTATCATTTAAATAAAATTCTCTTTCATTATCATGAGATGCAAGTCATGTAAATAATAATATGGGCAAAAAGCTATACACAAGAAGTTGTAATTGCAACATATAGATTTAAGTTACTTTTCTGGTTTATTAATTTATTTTTTCTTTCCAGAGGCAAGAATTTGTGGAAATAACATTGCATAGTCATCTTTTTGGATTTGTGATCTTTTTTTCTTTTTTTTTCATACTGTACATATTTTTGTTTCATATTGTATAAAACTTGTCTCTTCAGTATTTGCTGTATGCATGAGTTACATGTTTCAGTACTGTGATTTTTTAAGACCATGCTATTAAATCATCCAAATGAAAAACATTTGTATGTGAACTTTGTAGCTGTGTATTTCCATGGTGTTCACCTTTTGGGAGTCATTTTTATATTCCAATTGAATGTAAAACCTTTGTATATATGTCTAATTTAAATATTGGAAATATTTGTATCATAAGATTAATTTACTTTGTTATTGTTTTCAAGAGTTTTTAGAAGTTAATTGATCTCGGTTATTGTGACGTAATTTTTAAAAAACTATATCCTTGTTATTTAAAGGATTTGTTTCAGTATCCTCAGTTGTAATAAAATGGCAGTTGCACAATTCATTTATGGAGTTAATTTTCACGATCTTTTAGATTTAAAATTTACGTTATTTTCTTTGAATAAATTTTGTAAGTCTTCATGTTATTTTGTCTTTTAAGATAATGTTTTTCAAACCTGTGCAATATAAGATGTGCCTTCAGTGCTTTTTGGATTGACACTGTTTTTTAATATTCTTTTGTTTTGATGATCTGTAAAGGGTTATGCAAAATATATATTTTTAAGTAATGAATATAATTATAATATTGGCCTTCAAATTGAAGAATTGTTTGGGTTTTTTTTAAAGGTGAACTGCTTATAATTTGTGATATCAATCTTTGTTTCATAGGACTGTAATATTTACATTTGTTTAGTTAAAAAATGTAATTTGGACTGATAAAGATATTTATTTGGTCATAACTTTATTAATATATTAATTTCTTTTAGTTGAATGTTGTTTCTTTTCTTTTTTCTGATTGTAAATCACATTTTTAGATGCAGTTTTTGATAACCATTGCACACTGCCATTTTTTTCGAACTGTGATAGCTTCTTATGTTAATTGCAATCTTTGTTGCAGTTTTAGAGTTTGTAGACAATTTGTTTTTATAAGTATCTGATGTTTTTAAAGCATTAGGTTTATTCTAGTCGTTTCCTGTAAAAACTGTATTGTATTACATAAATGTGTGCCACTTTCATTGCATTTGTTGATTTTGCATCATTATTATGTGTTGATGTTTGGCACTAAAAAACAAAGTTCTAGGATATACATGTCTTAAAAACGAATTTCAGTGAGATAAAATACCTGCTAATCATTCTGTAGTACAGTACAAACTTGAATGTTTTGATGCTTGTATAATTATATGGATTGAATGCAATTAGGTCATAGCTGTTTCATTTTTTATTTTTTTTTCTAATAGTTTCTGGATATTAGTTTTTCATTAAATATTAAAATATCATTTAGTAGTTAGATAACTGCAGCAATTGTATTCCGTATTTTAAAATATATTGATGATTGATTATTCAGTGATTAAAAAAAAGGGATTTTGAATTATTTCTCTGTAAAGTATTAGTTTTAATATGGCCGTAAAAGTGATAATGTGAAATCAGTAAAAAGATTGATACAAAGGCAGCTTATTTTTTAAGTTATAATCTATTTGTCATTTTTGAATCTGGTGTTTAGTATATTTTTAACTAAATGGAACAGTTAATTTTCTCTAAATCATCTTTTGACTTATTGTAAAACCAGTCATTGAATTCGGAATGTTTTTGAATGCTAATTCCAATTCATGTCCTTTACAGTACTTATAGCTTAAGTATCACTTTTCATTGCAATAATTTATATTATATAAAATAAAAAGGATCTTTCAATGAACTTTATACCAATCTCGCAGCATTAATATCAAACTTAATCTGCACTTTTTTCTCATTGCCTGCATTTGCATGATTTTTAACTTTATTATTATTGTTAACTTTATTCAAATGTTTAGTTTTTTCATCAAGGAATGTTGAATGAATTTCTTTATTTGTATTATTATTATTATTTACGTTTGGAAAATTAATAATATTAGCAATTTTTGCAATAATTTTTATTGTGTGTAAAAATGGAAAACTGTTAAAACTCGGATGCGATTTCATTTATCATCTTTACTCATGAATAAATATAATTCATAACTTATCGTCATCGGCAAGAGTTAGGTGTGCTGACCACCGTCCCTTTAAATTTTATAAAATATTTAGAAACAATGCTTGCCTATAATTTTATGGGACATGTTGTAAATTTATATTTACTTTTCATAATTTATTCTTAAAATCATACTCAATTTAAAATATTTTTTTGATGAATGTAATTAAAATTGTAATACATATCTATGCAAACTGTTCTTTTGTATGGTTACTGTATTTGATGGGCATTGAATAATCTTAAATCTCCTATTGTTTATTTGTACATTCAACTTAAACGATACATGGGTTAATGTATTGTGATTTCTTGTTTCCTTTTAGAATTTTGCCCCGAATATTTCCCCCCTTCACATTCTTAAAATTTACACAAAAGGAACTTTTTAAAAGTTTCAACTGTATAAAAATGTACAGTTATTCTTGACAATACTACAAGCAGTGTAGTCATAGATCTTAGTGTACATATATTATTAGAATGTGTGAGATTTAATTTATGTGAAACTGTTATGAAAATATGATTTTGTGTCTGTAGCCTGTAATAAATCATCTTATCAAAAATAATAAAATATTATTGAAACTGTGTTGAAGTGTTGCTTGATGAATATTATGGTGTGAAAACAAATTTTGGTTGAATGAGAAAATAAAATTGGAAAGCTGCATGTTTATTAACGTAGACTCTCAATGTGAAGTATTTAAAAATAGTAAAAGATAGTTGTATGGAGCATTAAATATATTAAAAAACAAATTACTAGAGATACTACTGGAATATAACTTATTATTAAAAGAAGATACTGATATAATAATTGACGTCTGCAAAAGCATACGATTTTTCTTGATGAAATCAGCTATAAAATTTAGGGCACATTAAAGAATAGTTTAAAACAGAAATGTTCAGAATTCAATTTCTGATTGAATAATATAATTCAAAATGTGTGTATATATATTTATTTCTTTTATTTTGTAGTTTAATTTACAATTACTTATATCAAATTCAATCGCCTTTTTTTCTATATCACTGAGAATTATGATATTAAGATCATGGGCCATTTGAAATAGTTAAATGTGCGCAAGATTGTAAATTGATTTTTCTTAACTTCATGCCAGTTTTTAGAAGTCTTATTATACTGGTGTGCAAAACCTAAGCAACAATGTAAATTTTAAGCAGATGGTCATGAAACCGCTGAAAAGGAGTTCTTGCGATCAGAACAATGAACACGTAATTCAGGAGAAAAATCATGCGCATGCACACATCAGGAACGAAACGTCACAGGTGGCGTGAGCATACGAAAAACGCGTGCGGTTGGGGAGGGCAGCTCAAGACTACAATAAAAGGAAGGACGGAGACGCAAGTCAACACTTTCGTTGCTAATGCTGGTGAGTTCTTTCGTGAAATATGGCTGAAAGAAATCCCCTTGTCGATTTCAACGTGGAAGAATGATCGGAAAGTTGGAGAAGGGGAGTAGTGTGAACAGTGGGGCTGAAGAGTTCGCAATCAACAAAAGTATCGTTTCAAGCCTTGGAAAGCCTTTCAAACCAGAGTTGCAACTCTTAAAAATGTTAGTGGTGGCCACCCTAGGAAAGCAACGGCAGTTGATGGCCAATATATCGTCCTGCAGGCGAAAAGAGCCCGAAACCAGTCAGCAAGCGCTATTGCTCAGCAAAGGGCGACAAGTCGTGGTTTACTGTGTCCAGGCGCCTTTACAAAGGGGTCTATTTGCCTTCCGTCCTGGACGTTGTATCCCTTTGAAAGTTGGCCATCGGCGACACCGTTTAGAGTGGTGCAAGGAGCACAAAATCTGGACATCTCATCAATGGAGTCGTGTCCTCTTTACGAATGAGAGTCGTTTTAGTGCTACAAGCTATTCTCGACAACAGTTGATTCGGAGAGAGGTCGGGACATGGTTTCATCCCAGGAACATCACGGAAAGAGACCGTTACGGTGGTAATGGAGTTGTCACCTGGGGACGCATTATGCTGAGCGGAAAAATTGGGTTCCTTTGTTTTCAATGGAGGTTCTGTAACCGGAGATCGCTATTGTAAAGAGGTGTCCTCTCCCATGTGCGTCTCTTTCGATGTGTCATTGGAACAGATTTCGTTTTTATGGGTGCTAATGCAGGGCCACTTTGAACTCCTGCTGCGGAGCAGTTATTGTAAAGTGAATATATCACTTGAATGGATTGGCCGGTGTGCTCAACTGATTTAAATCTCATAGAGCATGTGTGGGATGCTTTGCGAAGACGCCTTGCGGCACGGTGACATTCTCCGGGGAGCAGCCAACAACTGAAATAGATGCTGATTGAGATATGGGCGCTCTTACCTCAAGAACTGTTGGACAATCTAGTGCTGAGGATGGGGAAATGGTGTGAAGCAACCATTGCAGTAAGGCATATCCCATACTAAGGAACATCTTATTGTTCTTTCTCCTGGGCAGATAATCATGTGAAATGATACTAGGAGTTTAGCAAATCCTTTTTTAGTTTTATATCACTGTATTCATTTTTGCGCAACTATGCTGTCGTCATCCTTTAAGTACAAAATGCTGTCTTTCATTTCTGAATTTCATGTCTCTCGGATGATTTCTGATGGAGTTAGGGCAAAAAATAAACGCCTGTTGCTTAAGTTTTGCACACCAGTGAATATCCAAAGTATAAAAAGCAAAAAAAAAAAATTAATATATACAGATTTGTAATTTAGGCATAAAAATTGCATATTAAATTTTAGGTATTATTTTTGTTTTCTATCCTTATATATGTTCACTATTTCGGAAGTTAAATCATCTGAGGGAATTATATATCAAAAATAAGGATTTAGTATATAAAGTGGAAAAGACAACCAAAATATTCAATATAGAAACCATGAAATGTATGCATAAATGAAAATTTATCCAGGGCAATATTGATAAAGCAAAATTATAACAATTTAGAGATAGGAATGTGTATATATTGATGAAGTAATCAATGGATCAGATGAGAGAAAATAGTATCTTTTTGCTAGTTTTCCATAAAATAGATTTTATTTTCTGGTCTGAGATTGAAACTTGCGAATGTCTCATATCGGTATATATTAACTTAAATATTTTTCTCATCAGAAGAAAGAAGCAAACCTTGTCGTTGAAAAGTCTTCATCTTTAAAATTATAAGAATAGTTATCTAAATACTGAGTTCTCTTCACAAATTTTATATCGTATCGCAATTCAAATTATGTTCTGATAATGCATTACCACTATCTTTTTTTATTATTATATTGGACTTTTATTGGTACATTTGCAATAAGAGTACTGAAGAAATTTACTGTTAAACAGTTGGCATTGTTGAATGAAGCAAAAACTCTTGAATATTTATAATATTTCAAAACCATTTTTTAAATGGCCTTTAAATAAATAAATGAATGAGTGATTCATTTAAATTTTATATAAAATTCTTATTTTGAGTATCTAATTTATTCAATTTTAATTAAATTTCACTGAATTTACTCAGATAATCGGTAACAATATCTGTAGAAATAGCATTAATATTTTCAGGTTATATAGAATTTATTCTTTAAACACTATTCCTTTTGTAGACAAATAACTATTCTTTGCTATCTCCGATTATGATCCGTAAGCAATACAAACACTGGGATATCTTTTTTCCTCAAACCAACTAGCAAATATATCTTTTTTTTTTTTTAATTTTTGTTCTCTCTATATGTAATTCTAAATAGTGAATTTCGACAATAATAATGAAACATGAAATTTTGAATCATTTTGAAGAGAGTTGATTTCAGAATATTACAAATAAAAAATGTATAATTAAAATTTAAAAATAATTTTTTTTCAGAAAGTGAAAAAAAAGACAGTTTCTAAACACAAAATGATTATTATTTAATGAAAGAATTTTGCAGTTTTAAAAATTTGTGAAGATGCTTGATATAAAACTTAAAAAGTGATAATTAATTACAAATGTTGTTATATAATATTCTTAGATTTTAACGCTACTTCATTTTGATTTGAATAAGAAAAAGTGCATGGCTTTTGTGAATATAGTGAAATGCAAAACTACATTACTCTAATAATTAAAAAAAAGATTTGAGTGAAATCTGCCCTGCACATTTCAATGTATCATGTCAGAACATCATTTCTTGAACGGCCAAAAGCACCACGTGCTCGTGAAAGTTAAATTACATTTTTATTCAATTTAATTGTTTCATTGAATGAGTCACTTTGGTACTGCAAACGATCAAAAAAAAACTTTGTCTCGCATTTATTGTTTTTAAAAAAATATCACATCTTCTATTTATTTAATATTTCATATAAATATGTCCTAAAAATGACATTTTTCTTGGTTTTATTTCCAGTAGTCATTAATTTTTTTAATATCAGAACTTTTGTAAATGCAATGGCAACGCGTTATTAAAAGCTGAGATGCTCGTGCAGATAATAAAATTTCAGTTTCTCGCCTACGGATTTTTTATCATGTCAGAACATGATATTGTTTTGAGATTGAGGTTTCCTGGCGTTAACAAAAATCCGTAAGCGAAAAATAAAAATTTTATTATCTGCACGAGCATCACCAAAAAAAAAAAAAAAAAAAAAAAAAATCAGCCTTTAATAACGCGCTGCCATTGCATTTACAAAAGCTACGATTTTTTAAAAAAATAAAGTAATGACCACAGCAAATAAAACCTAGAAAAATGTCATTTTGAGCACGTGATTATACGAAATGAAATAAATAGGGTTTGGAATATTTTTTTTAAACAATGAATGCGAGACAAAGTTTTTTTGGATCTCTTGCAATACCAAAGTGACTCATTCAATGAAACCATTGTTGTACCATCGAATGCTTCTATCTGTTTTGACACATAACAGTTCAATTCTAAAAAATTGCAAATAAAAGGATTCACATGATAGATAATTAAATTTTTTGAAATAAAGTATATTTATTATGATTCATGTACCATGGTATATGAAAAATACAGTTTAGAAAATGAATAAAACTCTAATTACATCCAGATACCGTCTAGAAATTTGTTCAAGAAATGCCCTAAACTAATCTTTTTAAAGTTTCGTTATTCAGTCAAGTACTCCAGTTTATTTTGATACATGCTGTCCAAATCTGAGGGCTTGCAGACACACACACACACACAAACGTATTTTTATCAATTCGTTTACGGCGTGAAAAACGAAGCATCAGCAAGCAATTTTATTAGAGAGCGTGCTAGAAATAATTAAATAAAAAATGATATTTGGATCAGGAAATAAGAGAAAATTTTAGTATAAAGTAACATGATCTAGTTTAAAGATAAAAAACAAGAAATTAACTAAGATTTAAATTAAATTTAAAGATATCATTACATGTATGTGTAGAACGTTTCGGTCATGTTATGCTCATCCATGTTTCTGCCTTATAATATGTAGAATAATTTTGAATGGGATTTAAACTTCTGTATATACTATAAGGAGAGTAAAAACATTGTACGAGTTCGTAGAAGGGCCATCTAGCTCAAAAGGGGGGGGGGAATGGCGGGGGTTAAAATGTTCATTTCTTGCTTAAGTCTTTACGACTGAAGGCAAGGAAATACATTCAGTTAGTTGAATTAGCGTCTCATTAAAAGTTTTAAAAACTTTTGTACTTAAAGTTTTTCGATAGCGGTAATTACTTAGAAGTTAAGAGTTGAAAATCCCTTTTCAACCCTGTCTTCGACTATTTTTTTTATTCAATTTGTATTGCTACATTAAAAAAACATTCCTACACTTTCTTCTATCTAAAATAGCTGAAATTCCCGAGGAATAAAGTTTCATAGTTTGAAAATAAAAACTAACCAATACACATAAGAGATCGGAAATATTTGTTAGATCATCATATAAAAATGATCAATTTAGGAAATTTAATTTCTTTGAATGTATATGATTATAATTGTTTATTTATTTAAACGTGGTGATGCAAATCATGTGAAATATTAATTTTAAAATAAATGATGAATTTTTGATATCAAGTCCTTACCTGAAACAGCTTTAATATGCAGTATTTCATTTTTTTTTTTGCTCAAGCATTGTAAAGAATGTTAAAATATTAACTTAGCAAATGAGAAATATGCCTTTGCATTTAAGCTTGCCGAGGGAAGTTTTTTACCATGTCACAACACAATTTTGGTTTTGGGATGAGGTTTTTGGCGCCAACAAAAATCCGTAGGTGAAAAATAAAAACTTTATTATCTGTATGAGCATCTCAAAAAAAATCAGCTTTTAATAATGGGTCGATATTGCATTTACAAAAGCTCTGATTTAAAAAAAAAAGTGAATTACTACACCAAATAAAGCCTAGAAAAATGTCATTTTGAGCACACGATTGTGTGAAATGAAATAAATAGGAAATGGGATATTTTTTATACAATCAAAGCGAGGCAAATTTTTCTGGATCGTTTGCATTACTAAAGTGACTCATTCGATGAAACCATTAAAATGAATAAAAATACAATTTAACTCGCTCGAGCACGTGGTGTTTGGCCTTTCAAGAAATTATAATCTGACATGATACATTGAAATATTCATTGCAGATTTCATTTTAATCTTTATGTCTACTTCATTCGCAAAATAACATCCCGTTCTGACATGATAAAAAAAATCTGATGTTTTGAAGCTTTTCTCTCAAATTTGTATATTCCGTAGTATGCTGCCTACTTAATAATCTGAATGCAATCAAGACCAAGTGCACTGGAGATAAATTTATGAGATTCGCAATTTTTTTTAATGATGGATGGCATTTGACTTGAGAGGAAGTAATAAATATGCTCCAAACAATAACTTATCAAACAAAAATTCCTTAGTGGCCCCGTAGTTTAAGAGAGCTATAAAATTAGTATAGAGAATTTATTCAAAACAAAATAAAATACTTTTGGTTAAATCATAACATGCTGTGTATGAGACGAGCGAGTTCATTGAAAGTTAAATTCGTTCGTAGGTAAAAGTCCAAGACTACACGGTGCAAAATAAATTTAAAAAAATACCTTGACGTAGATTTAAGTAATTGAATAAAAGCAATATAACATGTATTTGAATAAACAGTACTTTTCTGTTATCCAGGTGTCAGCGAAAAATCGCCAAAGAAATTTGGCAGAATTCTACATTATTTGGCGACTTTTCACTTTCACCGGGTAACTGAAAAGTACAGAATAAACAGTAATAAAAGCCTGAATATTCTTATAGTTTCAAAACATGTGATATTTATGATTTAACAGTGAAATATTGGCGGTAATATGTTTTTTTTGTATAAACAGCATATACTTGTTTCGTAAGTTATCGCTCACAAGTTGAAGCCCTTTGGTGTTACGTTTGGGGAGTTTTGCCTCATTCATCGTTAATTAGTATCAAAACATGGTTAAAATTTGGGTAAGTATCGAGTAAATCCTTAAAAGCTGAAAAATCAATCGGTAATATAGTTTTTGTATAATAACCCTTTTTGTATTAAAAAAAATAACGTCTTAATAGCAGTTTTTGATAATAAAATAAATTCCTTTTAAAAAGCGAGGTTTGTTTGTTTGTGTGTGTTGTGTGTGTGTAATGATATTTCAAACTCTCAATTTAAATTCATTTCTTAATTTTCAATTAAATTAGCCATAGTAACTTAATTCTAAAATATTCTCTTATTTCCTGATCCATTCCACTTTTTCTAATGAATTAATTCTACAGAAACTGAGCAAAATTGCTGAATAAGCTAAAAGGCACAGATTCTTAAGCTCAGTGAGAGAGATGGGAATTGTCTACCAAGCACACAACTTTAAAAAGATCCCTGTGTTTCACTTTCCAGGTAGCACACCCTGTTGCATAATAGTATACAATATTGTGAGATATTATAATATTGAACAATATTCTACAATATTAAACAATATTGCGAATATTGATCAATATTGTAACTTATATATTTGTGTACTACTAGGGTCGCCTGGGTCAGCGTGTGTTCAGGAAATCCACATCGAGGTGCCATTGTACATAAGCACATTGAAAAACATTTTTTCTATCAAAATCATATGTTATTTAAGATCGGGGATAATAATATCCCTCTTTTCTTTACGCTTCTGCTTTTCTGCGCAGCTGTGAGTGGACTTGCCTTGTCCTTCAGCTTGTACATAATGCCTGTTTTCCGTGATGGAATAAAACGCACTTAAAAATTCAACTTGTCCTCTCCATGATTTCAGCCATGACTCTGCCTTCTGCTTTCAACAAACAATTTCAAAAATGTTTCTTCAAAAGGAAGGAAAAAATATAAAAATCTTCATGAATTGCTCATAACCTAAAAAGAAGTTTAATCAGAATATCTGTAAATAAAATTAAAATCACAGGAAGAGTACCTTTATATGGTATTTAATCAGTAGGTAATATGCATTTTCATGAAATCGTAATAAATTATTAGCAATATAAAATTCAATTCACTGATCAAATTTTTTTTTATTTTAAAATTTGTGTTGCAAACGTTCACTAAAGTTCATTACCCTTTATAAAACATTATTTTAAATACCACTCTTATATTAACTGTAGTTTCGATGATAAACTTAGTAATTTAAGAATATTAAATGACACAAAAACAAAAAAAAAATTACATTTTCCCTTCAAACAAGTTTTATTAAAAAGGTTTTTATTTCTAAATAAATTTAATTGTGAGGAAACCAAATTGAAATTTTAAAAATACCCTTTGATACTTTAAAAAATATTTTTAAAGTGAATGAAAATTTAGATATAGCCACAACACCATGAGACATTTAGCCTTGATGTTGTTTGACATTCTGACAACCGGGCAATATCATGAATTTTTTGTAATAATGTTATTGAGCATATAGTGTTAATAAAAAAACATTTGCATCACAAAAATGCATATTAATTACATTAAAATAACTCATATATCTACATTTTCAATGTTTTTCTTTTGTTGTTCCTTTTAATAATGCAACAGTAGTCACTTGTAGAATAAATGTTCCGAGAATAATTATCTCAATATTGCGTTCGTTTTAAACCTTTTATACCCTAACACCATTCGAATGTTTTACGTATATAAAATCTAGATCTGCAATATATTTTCTATTATTTTGAGCACTGTATCGAGCAAATTCAATAAAAGTACAGTGTAAGAATTTCAACGATAAATAGTCAGTATTGTGGAAGGAATGAAATTTGTTCTGAAATATTGTTTAAAAACTATTTTGTAAATTCTTTTAAAACAAATGAATGTGATTTAATTAAAATTTGTATAGAATTTGAGTCTTATTTCCACATAATATTAAATAACTTACTAAATTTATGGTCGTATGCGGATTGCCTTAGGACCGAACTTTTAGCGTTTGGGGTTGTAGCCGAGTATCATAACCGCAATACAAAAAACAATCATTTGTTTACGGCATATTTTAGCTTGTTAATAATGCTTTCCCAACAATTTAAATACACGTTGAATTTGCGAACATAAGTAAAATGTTCATTTACTTGCTGATATCGACTATTTTAATGAATGAATGAGACTCTTCTTATTTATTTTGATTTCATAAATTATCTTAATAAAGAAATTTTCTTGCAAGGATTGAAGGACTACGAACTATGTTTTTGGTGGTTGAATAGTGAAATGGCTCAATGGTCGTGATAAATTCAAAAGGTGAAAGTTACGAGGCTTCTTTCAATACAATGAGAATAACTAATGCGTTTTTAAATATTGAAATCAAGAAAAAAGACTATATTTTTTCTCACAACTTCGGGTTTTATATCATTTTGTAGTCTTCGAAAGTGAATATCAGAATTTTTCGTTTCTTAGCTCCCATTTTAATCACAGCCATTTATTGGGGATAAAAACTAATTAAATCTGAGAAAACATATTTAAGGCAAGGGGAAATTTCATCTTCCTTTAAAGAAATTAATAGTAATTTTTTCAGCTGATATTGTTATTTTGATTCAGAGCGACATGAAATCAATAATGCAGCAATCGCTTTTTCTTTTCTCTTCTACTATCTGTAATATTTATCAAAACCTAGATCATTTTAAATAGGAAAATAATTTAAAACCTTTAAAAAAGTTTTTTTAATGGATTTTAAAGGTTATTCATATTGTTATGCAGTAGCCAGGCGATTTTGAAAAAACCGAAGGAATAATACTATCGATCTTTTTGAATTTGGCAACACTTGTATTCCTATGCTTGTTAAACGTGGTTTGGGCTGTCGGTGCAGTTCGAAAGTATTTCGTAGATATTTTTTCTAAATTCCCGTAATCTTTATAATATTTGACAATGGTAAGCTTCAAATTTTCTTTTTCATTGAACTATTTGATTTAATTTTAAATGCGAATGTTTCAATATTGATTTTTATAATCGTTTATGTTTTATGATAGTTAGTGTTAACTTTCGATTATCTGCTTTAGTTTTATTTAAAAAAGAAATTACTATACTTAATATTACGATTTTGATTTTAAAATTAGCATATGTGCGTTGTTATTGTTCAGATATAAACAGTTTTAATTCATGTTATATTAATGTAGTATTTCCTTTTATTGGTTATCCTAATTAATAGGCATGCATACCATTTCTGTAAATGTATTAAAAATTTATATGTATATACATTTTGCCATTCGTTCTAAACTTATTAATGTTTTTCAATTCTCTTTTTTTTACTCATATTTTTGAAGTGCAAATGTGTTATAAATTAAATCGGATAATTTTGAAACCACGTTGAAATATTGTCTGCAAGTATAAGCGAGGCCTATTTTTCTATATTATATCCAAATTATTGTTAGGATTGTGTTAAGATAATGCTGATAATTTTTATCACTCTGAATTGCATATTTAATTATAACTAATAATTGAATTTGTTAAATTTTGAACCGCAATTTTTCTTTCACCTTTCGTAGTTTAACTAAATTCGACAATTATTTGTTATTCAATTTCGTTTATTCCATTTAGTGTAAAATTTTAATGTGTTCAGTTTAAAATTAGCATATCATTGATGAATATATATGTACCAGATTTATTAAATTTTGTTTCTTAAAGTATATTTTTATGGTATAATAGTCTTATTTTATAATGCGATAGTTTTTGAAATATTAAAATGCATTATATATTTTAAATTTTATAATGTAATAGTTTTTTTAAAGAGCACTTTGTTGAAGTTTTATGCACAGAATTTATTTCTTTTAAAACTTGAATATTATTTATTTTTCTGTATGTTAGAACAAAATACTCTCATGAAGACATGTTAATTTGTATCATTTTATTAAAAGTTTCAATATGTGTAACTAAATCTTTGTCTTCCGCGTAATAATTCTACAGATGCTTTCTACATAAATTAGTCTCGGCTTTTCAATTCTGTATACAGCTTTCTTTGATTAGAAATTAAAAAGAACTGTTGAAGTAAACAGTTGAATAAATGTTTAGTGCATTTTATTTAGTTTAGTTTAATTACAACTATAAATGCTTAATGCAACACCCTCCAGGAATATAAAAAATGAAACAATTTGGTTAAAAGCTTAATAATAATTTTATATATGATGGATATTAGTTATAGAATTTAAGTCCTTTGTCACTCTTTGTAAATGTAGTTTTAAATAGACATTTTATTTCAAATTTATAATAAAACATTGTATACAATATGTAGACTACCAAAAGACGTAATAATGGAAGGAGTAAACATGGACGAGGCCATGTCAAGCCTGTCAGATGCACCAACTGTGCCCGTTGTGTACCTAAAGATAAAGCTATCAAGAAGTTTGTGATCAGGAACATCGTTGAAGCTGCTGCTGTTAGAGATATTCAGGAAGCAAGTGTTTATGAAAGTATGTTCCATATATGTACAATTTTATTGTTTTTATACACAGAAAACTTATTTCAAATACAATTAATCATTTTTAAAAATATGATCTGAAATTTAATGCTGCAAATATTTCTGTATCATTAAATTTAGAAAACAAATGCATCTGATTATTTTAATTGCTTATGTAATTATGAAAAGCATCTGCTTTTGTTCAAAATCTTGATTTGCAGAGTAACTCTTTTGTTAAAAATTTCGTTCTTGAAGCCAGATGTTAAGGGAGAGAATTAATTTTCATATTTTCAATTAACTTTGTAATTGTGAATTAAGGCTACATACTTGATTTCTCCTAAAGAATATTAAAAATTGTGAGCTTCTAAATTTCACTTAAAAAAACTGTTAAGAGAAATTCTGAAATCTTACTGTTAAGAGAAATTCTGAAATCTTTCTATGGTTTGAAGGAATTGTGATGGTCAAATCTCAAATTCAAGATCAGAAAATCATGAGCTGTTAATTCACTTTGATCTAATCAAAAGTTTGCCTTATTGGTTTGGAGGGCAAGTTTACATATTGAGATTTTGTCACAAGTGTCTTTGTAATGGGGCCATGTTTCAAAGGGTAAAGGTATAAGAGTATTTGACATCTAATAAGTTCTTGTTTTAAACTACTTATTCTACCTAAATTTCATGCTACAAATGATCATTAGCTATTGTATCCTTTGAAGTTATATTTGAAAATGATTTTAAAAGCAAGGGCAATTCATTATTTTTTAAGATGCATATTTGTTTTGAGATTAAGGGGAATTTTTAAAATTATTTCCACTGAAAGATTTTTCTTAATATAGTTTTAAAAGTTGTAAGAAATAAGTTATTTTATACATTTCATTGAATCATTTGATCCTTTTACATATTTTAATATGAAAGTAAATTGAGTCCTAATTATCTGACTCAAAAGAGTATTAAACTGTTTTGGATGTTAAAATAGGTGTTAACTGAAAATAAGAAGAGAAAGTTCTCTCTGTGTAAGGAAACTACTGTTCATATCTTTATCTTGGAGCTACTGCTATCATCCTATTTGACAGATGTGTGCATTTCCCGAATTCTTCATTTATTTATCTTGATTTTCATCCCACTAGATACTTTTTTGCTCTGTTTTTCATCTTCTATGACATTTCTGATAGTACCATTTTATTTTAATTTACAAAATTTTATAGGGATTGTTTATATTATTGGTAGTTCAAGTATTAAAAAAAACATTCATAACTGGCATAATGAAAATTTTTAGTGAGCTCTTTAGTTATTAAATGTTATGCTGATCTGAATTGCTAATCTTAAAATATTATCACTTAGAATTTTGTTAAAAATAGATTGTTTTAACCTAAAAAACAATTGAATTGGAAAATTTTAAGAACTAAAATCTTCAATTTATTCATCATAATTTAATGTATAGACCTTCACACAATGAATAAAAATTATTCTAAGTTATGAATTTCTATGTTTTCTCAACAACCTTAGAAGTTAGTCTTTTGCAGTTTTTACATCTTCTAATTCTGTGTATAATTTGAGTTCTGCTTATTTTTTTAAAGCTAAATTTCTGTTTTCATTTTTTCACTTATCTTTCTTTTGATTAAGTAAGCACATCTTGATACATGTAAAAGTTCAGCATTTTAAAATATGACAAATGAAATATGAAAATTTCAAGCATATGTGATATGGTAAACTAAATATTATTAGACATGTAAAAAGGGGAAGTAGCAAATGAAATTGATGAATATTCATTATATATTTGCATACATTAAAATAATATATATAAAATTGTATGTATCTACCTTATTTTAATCCCTAAAAATAACTTAAATTGATTTAACAAGACTGACTACTTTTTCAATTTTTACTTTAATTTTGTTCTAAAATCAACCTAGTTAATCAGATTAATAAAATATAATTGGAATTCTATCATATTTTAAAAATAGTTTTTTGTTGTATATTCACACATTTTCACTAGTGAAAATTGAATTTCTTGTTTTTTTTTAGCCTATGCTTTACCTAAACTTTATGCAAAACTTCATTATTGTGTGTCCTGTGCTATTCACTCTAAAATTGTAAGAAACAGATCAAAGGAAGGTCGAAAGGACAGAGCTCCTCCTCCCAGGTTCCAGAGGCCCATGCAGGTGAGTCGACTTTCATTTTTTAAAAATGTTTTAAAATGTGAAAAGACGAAGAGAAATATCTTGCTATAACTTGTATTGATATTTTGTGTTTTAAAAATGTATGTAATTTTAATGTATAATTTTCTTTAATAATTTTTGAAAATTGATTTGTTTTTTATATATATTCAGTGCTATTAAAAATAGGAGAAACAACTAATATGCTTCAATAACGCAATTTGACAGCATAGAAAATTATATCATTTTTAGTTTAACATTTCTAAATGACTGATTTGTGTAAGTTATCCATAGATATGAAGAAAATTTAACTTGATGAAAGAATATACTTTATTCTTGCTCTATTTGTTATAATTTCTTAACCTTAATTAGCAATAGGTAATATATCCAGAAGTTGTAATAGTTAAGGCTGACAAATTCAATTATTTATAATGGAAAATTAGAATTTTCTTACATTAAATGAATATAATTTTTTTACAAATTTTATAAATAAGAATTGATTTTGAATCTTTTATATGGGAATTAGTTTATTACATAGACAAAGACATGCCTTTAATTGCAGATTTTTTTTTAAAAAAAAGATTGCTAATTAAATTTCATTCCATCTCCAGCTGTAGTTTAACTATTTTACTGTAATTTATACTAATTTTTCTTCGATTTCTTAATAAATCTATAGTTAACATTTTCATTAATTTCATGTTACCTTATTATTATTTTGTTATTTGTTTGGCACAATTTATTATATATATTTGGTTTCAAATCTGTGTTATCTCATTTGACCAATATTAATGAAACAAGGTTATGTGTAATGTTGTGCCAAAAAACTAAATACTCAAATTCCAAGGATTAACATTGATTATTTTATATAGTTTGAAATGTCTTTTTAATTGCATTCCAGCTCCAAGAATGGTCTTACATGCTGTTCTTGGCGTACCTAGTATGCATAAACTAAAAGTTACAGCGCTATGCTATGGTTTTGTTATAAACTTTATGCACGATCTGTAACGACATTTAAAATTCATTGTGTAATTATTTATTTTACATTTTTCCTTTTCCAATTAAACTGACCTGTTTTGTAGCTTTTTCTTAAATAGAAAGTTACTGAGTTGATAATTTTTTTTTAACAGTGTTTGAATGTCATGATATTGTTTAGTTATTTCTTTTCTTGTTAGCATTAAACTTTTCTGTTTCAAATCATTTAAAATTGGAAGCACATGCACATATATATTAATGACAATGCAATTTGTGTAAATATTTTAAGCTTAAGTTGTGATGGCTTAAGTATAAATTCCAAAATTATGTTTAAAATGCTCTATTGTCTTAAAATCTTAAAGGAATTTCTTATAAATACACTGTTAAAGAATTAGCAATAAAAATTATCACTTATATTTTACTCCATTGTAATATAGTTTTGGGATTTTACCTTGCAAAGGTGAATTATTTTACTTTATAATAAGTAAATTTCATATTTTGGTATCTACTTTAATGTTATTGAAATCTAACTCTACAGTATTTTACAATCCTTCAAAAATATCATTAAAATTTATTTGGGTTGTGAATCTTTAAAATCTTATTGCATTCCAGCTCCAAGAATGGTTTACCTGCTATTCTTGGCGTACCTAGTATGCGTAAAGTATATGTTACAGCGCTATGCTGATGTCTAACCATAGATGTTCATGCACGATCTGTAACTACACATTCTTAATTTTGTAGAACATTAATATTCTTGTATATTATATATTCTAATATACTACTGATTGTTTCTAATTTTTAGCTATATAGTATGTTTTAGCACAATTTTTGTGAATGGAACTGAAATAAAATTTAATCCTTGTAGCTACAGCAAAAGCATAATTTATTGTTTTAGCAATATTTACTTTTAGTTAATATCAAACTATCTCATTTTAAGCTGTACATTTTTTTGGAGATCCTTTTTCAAAAGCCTAAGTTCTATACTGATTGATAGTAGAAATTCGTTATCATTGCACGCACACACATTGTGGTACCCATTGTTTGGTTCAGAAATTCCTTGAACATTGTGTAGATTTTGTTTCAAATAGGTTAATTTTGTCATATGCATATTAATTAGTTGTGTATGATTTTGAAAACTATTCCACATTACTGCAAAAGTTTGTTTTTGAAGAATAGTATTGTATTAGACCAGTGAAAGACATAATCAACTTCACTTATCTTCTCATTCTTTCAATATTAAAATGTTTAGGAATTGAAATTGAAATTGCATGTCATCTCAAGGGCTTCACCATTTTTGTTATGGAATGTTATTGTTAATATATGGAACTGTTCTTGTAGTGCTATGTTAACGTTGCACGTCAATTCTATGTATTCGTTCTAAAATACAATATCTATTCTATGTGTTTGAGACATACTTTGAATTAGTAAATGAATCTTTTTAATTAAAATATTTTGTTGCATTCCAGCTCCAAGAATGGTTTCTCACACTTTTCTTTGCATACCTAGTACCTAGTATGCATGTTATAGCACTATGCTTTTGTCGTCAAACTTTTATACATGATCTGTAACTACAATTTTTTGATTGTTGAAAATTCAATTTTTGGACATAAAGAATATAAAGCAGCTTCCATAAATTGCATTCCAGCTCCAAGAAGGGATTTAAATGCTTTTCTTGGCGTACCTAGTATGCATAGAAGAAATGTTACAGCGCTATGCTTTTGTCTTATAGACTTATATGGCACGATCTGTAACTACAATTTTCTGACTGTAGAACATTCAATTTTTGGACATAAAGAATATAAAGCAGCTTTCATAAATTGCATTCCAGCTCCAAGAAAGGATTTCAATGCTTTTCTTGGCGTACCTTGTATGCATAGGACAAATGTTACAGCGCTATGCTTTTGTCTTCTTATAGACTTATATGG
>JAOUZG010044463.1:4368524-4395852 GCA_026289955.1 Argiope argentata
ATCAGCTTCTATAAATTGCATTCCAGCTCCAAGAAAGGATCTCAAGGTTTTTCTTGGCATACCTAGTATGCATAGAACAAATGTTACAGCGCTATGCTTTTATGCTCTTATAGACTTTTATGCACGATCTGTAACTACAGTTTTTAAGTCACATTATATTAAATTATTAACTATCAAGGACAATATTCATTCCATCTGTAAATATTTTTCTTTACGTTTGAGACATGGAGCATAAAATCCTTGGTGTTTTTGTATAATACAATAGTTGTGAAAATTCAAGGCATTTACATTTTAAAATTGTTCCAATTTTTTTTCTTAGTTTTAGGAATATTTCCTTGTTTCTAAATTATCTTACTGATATGGACTATGTATATTTTATGTTTTTTAAAGAGATTAGCAATTTGTGTGTATTAAAAGTTATTGTTCAACATTGAATCTGAATCTTTTATTCTGTGATTTATTGTCATCCTTTAAAATAAGATTTCAATATTAGTTTTATTTGATTGTTCAGTTTTGAATAGATTGATTCAAGACAATCAAAATATTGTACATAAGAATACCTTATGAAAAGTATTGTTAGTAAGCATTATGTAAATATTACATAACATATACATTTGTAAGCAAAGTATTGTTTAGCAATTTTTATTATTACATAAGCTTAATTTTTTTTTCTTTCTTGCCTTTAGGATGCTGGACAACGAGGAAATGCTCCACGAGTTATGCCACCAAAATAATTTGAAAAATAAATGATTTTTACAGTCTTTTGAGTTTTGTTTTTCTTTATTGATTTATTTTTAATGCAGCAAATAGATTAAAAAATGAATTTTGTATTTTGTCATAATATTTTTGCATCTAATATTTGAAATTGCAAGTAGTTGAGAATTAGGAGTTGAAATTGTTTTAATACTGGGCCAATTAGAGTAAGACTTTGCTATTTAGACTGATTTGAATTTTTTTTTTTAAATTCCAAAATGGATTATTTAAAGTAATTCTTAACAATAGATAGCTTTATGTTCATAGTAAATGATTTAATAAAATAAGTATAATTCCTACAAAAAACAAATTAAATTTCTTGTACCAGGAAGAGTAAATGTAAATTAGCTATATATTTTATGGTTTTTGTGTAATATTTAAATATGATTTTCGAAGATAAATTGATGCATTTAAATTTTAGAACATTCATTGCATATTTATATAAGTTAACTTAAATAAGTTTTTAATATCAGCAACTGGGAAATAATATATGATTATTTCCCAGTTGCTGGTATTAAATTATCATATATTACTTAATAATATAATCATATATTACTTAATATATGATTATTCAATACAAATATAATGAAATAAAGTAACACAATTTTTATTTGCAATTGAATGTTTGTATTTCATTTCAAGTAAGCTTTTTATTTCAAACCATATACTTAATTTCATGTAAATTTATAAATTTGCCATAGTGGTAATAACCTCATACTAACTAATCATGGCTTTGAATGCTTTTAAGAATTCCTAACAGTTGCTTCACATTGAATAATTTGCTTTTTTTTATGGTTTAAACCAAAACATGCTTTATAATTATAAATAGAAAATAAGAAACTTGTATCGAAACAATATTTTCAGATTATTGATTACAAGCATTTTTAGTTATGGAATCTTGTGTCAACAATAAGTATTTAGTAAACTTTTTAATATTGAGAGTCATTTCCAAATAGCCTTTTTATGGCTTTAAGGTTGAATATTAAGTTAAGTAATCTGTAATTTAGAAGCCTCTTGATTAAAATATTCCTAATTGCTTATGAAAGTTCTTCCCCTGCCTTCTGTTTTGCTATAAGGATGTTTGAAAACAACAACAAACATGGTTTTTGGTTCCAATTTCTATTATTTCACCAAAGCTGGGCAAGTTACTTAATGTTGTCTCAAAAATTTCTGTCTTCAAAACTAATTTCTGAAAAGAAAAATAAAGTTTAATCAGATGCCTTGAATTTTAAATAAGGTTATGAAGTGGAGATTTATTTTTAAAAAGGAAATTTTTATGAATTGATTTGTATTAACATTCCAGAATGAATATTGCTACCAGAAAGTATTTTTTTATTTAGAATACTGGAACTGGAAGGGGGGAATAAATACTGATACTTAGTTTGCCATTATTTTAAGAAATACATTATACTGTAGTTGAAAGTATTCAGTATAATGATAAAGAAAATATTTTGTTTATCTTAAAATGATGAAAAATTGAGAAATTAATTTTCAGAATCAAGTTATTAAATTTTTATAATCTTAATGTTTTTAACTTCTTTCTAGAGATTTATTACTTTATTTTGTTTGAAATGTTAATACTTTGAAGGATAAAAATTAGAATATTCTACTTCAGGGTTATATTCTCATTTATTGTATTTATTTCTCTAGATATGTTTGAAAGAAATAGCAGGTATTCCTGGAATAGTGTTCACTTCACACTTTGACATATTGCAAAACTAAAGCTATGAAACTAGAATTATGTTGCTGACGTATAATATTTTTGTTTTTAAGCTTAATTTTACATGAGTTGCAATAATGAAAGGAAAAATAAACGAGCAATATATTTATGACTTAACCTATTTCTTTACTTATACATCAAACTGTAGTCTATATTTGGAAAGATGATGCACTCTGATTATGATGATAAGGAATTAAAAATTGCATGTTGGAAGTATCCAGAGAAGCTAAATGGATTATTCAATCTAAAGTTATAAACCAATTGAAATAAATATTTTTAAAAAATGGATTTATATTATAAAATGTTTTTGGAAAGGAGAAAAAAAGATCAAATACAAGATTTTGAGGCTTCTGGAATTGTCTGTATCAAAAAGTTATTTCTGTCTATCAGTTTATATATAATCATGTAAACTCAAAAATAAGACAATCTGAATTGATGGAATTTGTATTGTAATTTAAATCTAGGAAAATTTAAGAAATTTTTTTGATTCAATTCCATTAATTACAAGACTTAACATATACTTTTTACTGTTCAATTAAACTAAATTCTTTAATTGTTGTAAAGTATTCTCAAAACATGTTTTTTGCTATTTATATTAAATGAAATATTACATGAATTTAAATTTCTACATCCGAGGTAAATATTAAAAATGATTAAAATGAAATTGCCATTCATATTTCAATGTATCATGTCAGAACATTTCTTGAACAGCCAAGCACCACGTGCTAGAACAAGTTAAATTATATTTTTATTCATTTTTAATTGTTTCATTGAATGAGTCACTTTAATATTGCAAACGATCATAAAAAAACTCTCGCATGTATTGTTAAAAAAATATCGAATTTCAAATTTATTTCATTTTATATAATCACATGCTCAAAAGGACATTTTTATTTTCTGTAGTCATTAACTAACTTTTTTAAAAATAAAAGCTTTTGTAAATACAATGGCAACACGTTATTGAAAGTTGATATTTTTAAAGATGTTCTTGCAGATAATAGTATTTGGCTACGGATTTTTGTTGACGCCACAAACCTCATTTTCCAAAGTAACATCATGCTCTGACATGATAATATGTTAGCAGAAATAACTAAAATTTCGGATTTGGAATATAATTATTTGAGAAAATGCGAAATTATCTATTACTAATTATGCATGAAAATGAATTTCGTTTATTTAATTCTCTGTTTAACAAATGAGCATTCGCATTGTCCGCTGTTCAAGGACTATTGTTAACAATTTTTCTTCTTGTGTAAAGTAACCTCGAGATGATTAATAATTTTTTTAATTATGTGGGGAAAAATGGTCAGGGATGGACGGGAGGAGTGAGCCAAATTTGGTTATCTTGAGTTTTCTTTACTAAGAAAATCTCTTATGGGCTTAATCAGTAGTTGTTTCCTCAGAGCAGCCCTTTTTGGCCCAACTATCAGCGACTCCGTTTCCAGGGATGTTTGCATGAGAGGGGATCCTCTGAAAGTGGAATCCCTATTCTTGGTTAGGTTTTTATGCTTATTTATGATTTGAAAGCTAACAAGGTCGAACACTCGACTCCAATCTTGTAAGTGCTGAGTCAAGCTGCGGCTATCTGTATGATCCAGATATCGCTCAGGTTTGCACAATGCTGAACAACCTCCACTGTACAAACTATGTCATGAGGAAAGTCAAAATGAATCAATGACATTTTGAAACATGATATGCACATCATTCAATAACTTTTAAAAGTTATACAAAATGCAGACAGTTTATGATGTCCAACCTCCCCCCCCCAAAAAAAAAATGTGAAAGGCAACTTTCATTTTCCTAAATATGGTCTCTAGCATATACTTCTAAATACAAACCTTCACTAAATATGATAGAAAAATGTATGAAAACGTTTTTACTTCTGCGGATTAATAATAATAAAAATTCTACACTGCCTCCAGAGAAATTTTTACCAGTAAAATCTCTCTTTCAATTCATTTATGCATGCACAAAGTTTCGCTTTTCTATCTACACAATTTGTAGAATCACGGTGATATTTAAATTTGGACGAATTAATCTCACAAATTTAGATAGAAATATTAATTTCAGGAATACAAATTTATTCAATACAGAAAAATTATCGTAAACAAATATTTATCTAGTAGCCGCATATTCTTAATTGATAAAGTCTAGAAATAAATGTGATAATCATGGATAATCTTGCTCATTTTGATTGGCCAATAGTTGCAATTTCTACTTCATCAAAAAAAATTATTGAATTTTAAGATATTGAACTAACGAAAGTAACGAAAATTTTTTTAATAACTCTATAAAATCGCGATGTAAATTTATGTCTAGAAGAAAATAAATGTTTCTTAAATTTTCTGCTTCCTTTATAAAAGGGCTTGAGTTATAAAAAATTACAGGATTCTTACTTTCCCATAGAAGAAAATATAAAGATAAAGAAGTATACAAATTATATGGAAATTGTCATTTTGGCCTATATTTCAAGTTATCTTCAAACTGGTGTACGAACAAACAATTCAGAGCTCAAAGTTCCAAAAATTACTGTATAGGGACAATTTCAACTTAACAACTGCCATCCACTCAACATTCTTGGAGTTAATATAATGTAATAGAAAAATTTTGATATCTCCTCTCAATGTTTCGCATTGATTCCCATTTGTTTTCTTTGTGCTTCGTTAGGCGATAATTTATTACGACATAAATTTTTGTCCGTGCATTTTGAGACTTCAAAAACCCCAAACCAAAACAACATCATGTTATCATATGTTGATACAATACAGATGTGTTGTGACTAATGGCACTTGCCGTGGACAAGTCTCTGCTGATACGATCAGCCGATTAAGAAATGCGTCTCTTTGTTTTGCAAGTAGCGCCATCTAGGACCGAGAGTACGACTTAGTTACACAAACGCCACAACCCTTTTTAGGGGGCGAACTTCGTTCATGCCAATTCATTCATACATCTCAGATCGTAATTTGGACATAGAACAGAGAACGATCGCCTCTAACCCAGTACCCCAGTGGTATTACTCTCGACATGGAGGACTTTGTGACCACGACAGATATAACGAACGCCAGTCGCCACACACACGGGGAATCTTTTGGCCGGTGAGCTTCGAACCCGTAACCTAAGGAGTACGAGTCCAACGCTCTACCAACCAGGCCATCCCGACCCTATTCAATGGAGGTAGATGAAGCAAGCCAATAGCAGTATCATGCTAGGATATTTCTGACTAAAAATTTGGTATCATTATTAAATTTTTTGTAATAAATATTAATTAATGAATGCATAAACCATTCTATGAGAAAACGTTTAGCTTTTCACAAATATACACAATATTATGTGAGCTTAGAAATTCTATTTGAATTTTGCCGTCAATACTTTTAAAAATACAGAGTTATTAAATGAGAATTCAAAGAAGAAAAAAAATCACGTAACAGTTTCGAAAATGCTCAGTTTTTTTTCTTTTTGCAAAATGTTTAGGTGGCATGAATCATACCCCTATGACGTCATATAAATGAACTCCACCCAAACCAACGTGGAACGAAGTGAAACAAGTAATATATAAAAATTTTTGAAGTCAATTCCTACTTAGAGCAACAAAGAAAAAATGTACTTTAGTTCCTTTTTATTAAATTATCACAATTAATATAAATAACTGATCAAAAAATTATACTTGGCCAAAACAAAATCATGTTCATATCCGTCCGTGTGATCCACAATAAGAAAACGCTCAGTTCGCGTTGAATTTCCAACGCCAATTGAGACAACGTAAATGCGTGAATTTTTTACGCCTATTGGGGTAACGCAATACAGATCGGAAATTTTTAATTTTCTTTATTCTGTATTATTTTAATTCGAAAGTACTTTAAAAGCAACTAAAAAAAATCGATTGATTAACAATGTTTAGTTTTAAATGCATCAAACATTAAGAATATATATGGAATCGTTTGAAATAATCGGCCGGAAAAATGTTAAACCTAACTTCATTAGCGTGGGGGAAAAAAAAAACTGAATTCGTTACTTAATTGGCGGTGGGGAAATGAAGATTTTTGGACAGAATGTTAGTTTTTAAATAATTAATGTTGAACAAAAAAACTGTATTAGCATCAAATGTCATCCACTACAATTTTAAGAAAATGTACTTGACTGGATGAATAAAAAATATTTTATTAATGATTGAAAATTTGAACAAGGTATTCAGGGAGAGTATGAGCTAATAGCAGGAATGGAATAAAATAAAGAAACTGCTTTATATTTGTAGAAATCAGATATCAGTTTCAAATAAATTAATTCATTATACTATTTATAAAAAATTCTTCATCATTCTTCTTTTCTAATACCATAGCTAAAAATTTCGCTATCAAATCTTAAAAGAATTCTGAGAAAATGTTAAAAGGTACAATGGAGTCTGTAAAGCAATCAGTTAATTTTTTCTTAAAAACAGAAGAAGAAAACAGTCATTTAATCTTCCTAATGGACGAGAAAGTTTTGCCTTCGGTAAAGTTTGTCTTGATTTGTTTTGTTCCTCAGTAAAGTTTCGTTCTCAAGAATTCCGGCGAAAACAGCAACATAGCAACTGCAGTTGTTGCCAAAGAAAAAGTAGAAATTGTGTTTCTGAATAAATGCATTCCTGATGACGTAATAACCGTGGTTTCAGGCATATTATCTATTTTTGTTATTGTTTCCTGACTTTTCATATTAGAGGAAAGAAATGACAAATATCGAAGATAAATCTTTCTCTATTTGTATTATTATTACTAGCCGCCTTTGGCGACCAGTCGGTTCACCAGTATTAATGCTCGCTAAAATATTCATATAATATTTTATGTAGCTGTGTTTCATAACAGGTTTTTCATCAAAATATTTTTAAACCAAACAAATTTTGATAATCATATAATTCATTTATAGTATTATTTTCTTCAGATGTTCTGTTCATTGTACTACTCATCTTTCTCTTTCTATCCGTGCAACGATTGTCCCGGAATTGATATTTTATTTAAATGGTGGAGGGAAAGGTCTAAAATTCTACGTTTTTATAGAATAATGAGATTCAAATTTTCATAAATGTAAACATACTAAACAAATAAAGACACAATTATTTTTCGAGAGATGAAAAGTTTAAAAACAGCTTGAAAAATGCCGCTCACAGAGGAAATAATGGTGACACACACACACCTTTTTTTTTCTATCCTTTTTTTTCTTCACTAATTTTCTTTCTACAAACCCTTTTTTCCCTTTGTTATTCTTTTTTTTCTTCCCTTCCCAGACTTTTTTTTGAGCAGGCATAGATTAAATATCCATACAAACTAATAATAAAAGCAACTATTTTCTATCTTTTTTAAACATCCCGTTATCTATAAATGAAAACCAACTGACTGGCTTTCTAAACAAATCATAATTTATTACTTCCTGCTATCTTACTTAGTTGGCGTGGGGGGAAGGAAATGAAGATTTTTGGCGGGAAAGTAAGGAAAGTGTCGTTTTAACCATTTTCCTCGCAGTTTTTTCATCTTTTCTCTCCATAAGAACCATCCTCGTGTCTTAGCGAAAATATTTTTTCAAAAATTAGCCGAATCGGTCGAGCCATTCTCCAGTTTTGCGCTTAGCAACGCATTTCGCGATCCATTTTTATTAATATAGATTTCTTCTATAATATTAAAATAAAAATCGTAAGAATTATTTTCAAATATTTATATAATATCCGAAATAATTCCCAATAAGAATCTAAATATCTAAAAAAATAATAAAAATCAATGCACCACACACTCAGCAATTGCTCGGATTTCGTCCATTTTTATTTAATAGAGCGATAATTTTAAATATATAATTTTGTTTATTAATTTTTATAATAGGCGAGTTAAATTGTAAAGGATAATGTGAGAAAAGGTGCCTTTATTCTAATAATAGAATACTGAATTATACATTATTTTTCTTTATAACTATCTTGGATTTTAGCGCACTTTTCTCAGCGCTTCAAGTTTGTTTTTGTTCTGCCGACAAAATGCGTTTTTTCCGTTGCATTTGCAACCTATTTTACGCCGCATCAATGACTTCTTCAACGTTTTCAAAACTTTTTCTACCTCCTTCCTTAGCATTCACATCAATGGTCAAAACATTTGAAAATCGCTTGGAGCCAAGTCTGGACGGTAAGAGGAGTGTCGCATCCCTTTGAAACCCAACTCCTTAATTGTTTCGGCCTTCAGTTGGGCCAAAGGTGACCGGGCATTATTTTGATGGAGGAGGATATCTTTTTGTAGTTTTCCCACGATGTTTGGATCTGATTTCAGATTTCAATTTAGTTAGCCACAGTTATTACTGATCATAATTTCATCACTTGAGGTGAAATGAATGGCTACTAGAATTTTCATGTCCTGCTGTTATGTTGTTGTTATATCTTTCTAACAAAAACTTTAATTGTAAATACAATTGAAATGCATATTTATTATTACTTTCCATTTTTATCAATTTACACCATAACCTGTTTAAGTTTTCTAACAAAAACTTTGATTATAAATACAACTAAAATGCAAATTTACTATTATTTTCCATTTTTATCAATTTACACCATAACCTGCTTATGTTTTCTAACAAAAACTTGGATTGCAAATACAACTAAAATGCAGATTTACTATTATTTTCCATTTTTATCAATTTACCCCATATGCTGCTTATGTTTTCTGAGAAAAACTAATTGTAAATACAATTGAAATGCATATTTATTATTATTTTCCATTTTTATCAATTTACACCGTATGCTGCTTATGTTTTCTAACAAAACCTTTGATTGTTAATACAACTGAGATGCAGATTTACTATTATTTTCTATTTTTATCAATTTGCATCATATTTTGCTTATGTTTTCATACAAAAACTTTGGTTATAAAAACAACTAAATTACAGATTTATTAATATTTTCCATTTTTATAAATTTACATCATATGCTGCTTATGTTTTCTAACAAAAACTTTGATAGTAAGTACAACTGAAATGCAAGCTTATTATTATATTTTTTAAAACATTTTTTCCCTTTTTTATTACATTTTCAATGTTTAAGACCAAACGATGTCCCAAATTAGCATTCAAACATTCATATTCGATAGAAATCTACGAATTTAGAAATCATTTCAGAAAATTACTCCCCATTCCAAATTCAAAACGACGCGAACAGCTGCATGAAAATGATGCCTATCTTTTATAAATTATCCTTTTCACCAGGAAGAATCGCAAATGAGGCCGTAAATGACCAAGTAATATTCATTTGATAATTCTGCGATGTGTATCGTTTGAGATTAATGGCAAGATCTTCATTCTAAATGAGGTAATTTTGCTTTCAGAACCATGAACCGATTATTTTTCATTTTCTCGAATCAGTGAAGGATTCGGTATTTTGTGGTCTTTAGGAGTTCGCATGATGTAATCACTTCAATCAATTTTTTTAATCAATCTGTTTTCAGTACTAATCAATTTTTAAAGTACTGATGCTTAATAAACTGATCGTGCTTCAAAACATTTTTAACATTTTTGTAATTTATTCTAGGCTAATATTTTTTTATTTTAATAATTCTATGAAACGGATTTTTATTTTATTTATTTGGTTATAATATGCCGATGTCCTTGAACAGGGGTAGCGAGTCTTCCCAGTGATCTGGGAGACCCAGTTTCGAGTCCCGGTTCGGGCATTCTTCTTTTCCATCTGTTCTGTCTGTAAGGTGTGTGAATGTGCCCCCCTGTGCTCACTGGACACGGCCCATTCCCGACATACCTACACATATTCCATCTAGCCAACTCTCCTTACTGCAGCTGTGGGGAAATAGGATCTCCAATTCACTATGCCACAGAATGCCTACTCACTCTCTCATGGCACTTGAGAAAGCCAGAAAGGAGTCTCGAAGAAGAATGGTACAGGAGAGTTGCATCAAATTCCTTTTCGCGCGACAAAATCAACTCCATAGTAAACCATATTCATAGATACCAAGACCTCTTCAAGACCTACAATAGTTGAGATCAGTAATTCCCCTTGTGAAAATCACCCGAAATTATATCTTAAAAAGTCCCTCAAAAGTGCAGATCTCATGATGGAAATAAAGACCTCAGGACCCAGATGGACGCTACGTATTTCTGACTCTATAGTGATTTTTTATTTTTCATACATATGTTCGCAATTTAATTTGTTGATTCCTCCCTTTTTCAGTTGGTAATCTAATTACCCTGTAAGTTCAACCCATAATCATCATTTGTTTCAGTATTCTTGACCCTTCTATCCAGTTAAAACTTCAGAAAAAATTGAACAGATTCGTGTAAGATTTGACACCGATGGCATTCTCTCTGGAAATCCCTGAATGCTGTATCGCCTCTTTTTCCCCCTTTAACAAATTTTTCCTTTTTTCTCTCTCTCTCTTTCTCCCATCTTGTGTTCATCCAACTGGTTGGATAACTTAGTGTTATAGGCACCGGGGGCACAGGATGGCGTTATGTAAGTAATGTGCACCCCTGTAAAGAGAGGCTGTGAAAGAGAATGTGATGCGTGAGTAGCTAAGACGTACTCCAGGCCCTTTTTAAAACAAGAGATGAACCCTTCCCCTAAAATCGGCGACTCTTTCAGAGAGCTTGTCCGTGGCAAGTGCCATTAGAAGCAACAGCTGTTATAAGATTGAAGATTACCTGGCATCCACTTTTATATACAGTATTATTAAAGGGAACGTTTGATTTTTAAAATAATCTAATAAGTAAATAAATAAAATAAAAATATAAGAATAAAATAAATTATATTAATGTTAATAAAATGTTAATATTCTCATAATATTTCATAGGGTTGCCGGCTTTCATAATATTTCATAGGTTGCCACAGAGATAGTGCGTCTCCCTCTTTTGCTGTGAGTCCCGTGTTTGAATCCCGGTTCGGTCATGGTTGTTCTTCTGTGTTCTATCTGTGAGATGTGTGAATGCCCCCCCCCTGTAAAAAGGGGCTATGCAAGCATGTGGGTGTGCGTTTCATCCTCATATGAGCTAGAAGTCAGATTTCTGCCCTCGGGTACTCAGGGGTCCATACCCTCAGAAGCTACTGCACCCTTCCTTCCGTGGTAAAAAGCGGACACGACAATATCATCATCATTTAATAGAGTTAAATTTTGCTGATTTATATATTGGAAAAATATGTTATTATTATCTTCTAACTCTTATTTCAACGACGTCCTGGCAAAAGGGAAGCGTACACACACACGCACACACACATACACACACACGCACACACACACACACACACGCACACACACACGCACGCACACACGCACACACACACACACACACACACACACACACATACACGTATTTTTATCAATTCGTTCATGGCGTGAGAAACGAAGCATCAGCAAGTAATTTTTCAGAGAGCGTGTTAGAAACAATTAAATAAAAAATGAAATTTGAATCAGGAAATAATAGAAAATTTTAGTATAAAGTAACATGATCTAATGTAAAATAAAAAAAAAACAAGAAATTAACTAAAATTTAAATTAAATTTAAAGGTATCATTACATGTATGTGTTGTTACATTTCGGTAATGTTATGCTCATAATGCTTTATCCATGTTTCTGCCTTATAATATGTAGAATAATTTTGAATGGGATTTAAACTTCTGTATATACTATAAGGAGAGTAAAAACATTGTACGAGTTCGTAGAAGGGCCATCTAGCTCAAAAGGGGGGGGAATGGCGGGGGTTAAAATGTTCATTTCTTGCTTAAGTCTTTACGACTGAAGGCAAGGAAATACATTCAGTTAGTTGAATTAGCGTCTCATTAAAAGTTTTAAAAACTTTTGTACTTAAAGTTTTTCGATAGCGGTAATTACTTAGAAGTTAAGAGTTGAAAATCCCTTTTCAACCCTGTCTTCGACTATTTTTTTTATTCAATTTGTATTGCTACATTAAAAAAACATTCCTACACTTTCTTCTATCTAAAATAGCTGAAATTCCTGAGGAATAAAGTTTCATAGTTTGAAAATAAAAACTAACCAATACACATAAGAGATCGGAAATATTTGTTAGATCATCATATAAAAATGATCAATTTAGGAAATTTAATTTCTTTGAATGTATATGATTATAATTGTTTATTTATTTAAATGTAGCAATGAAAATAACGTGAGATATTTATTTTAAAATAAGTGATGATTTTGTGATATCAAGTCCTTACCTGAAACAGCTTTAATATGCAGTATTTCATTGTTTTTGCTCAAGTATTGTAAAGAATGTCAAAACATTAACTTATCAAATAAGAAATATGCCTATGCATTCCAACTTGCCGAGAGAAGTTTTTTTTGAATAGCTTGCAGTTGCTTTTGAAAGAATAGATTTAAAATGTTATTTGTTAATAATAACGTCAATAGAAAATTTAGGCGGTTAACGCATCTCAGTTTTTTTTATCGATATCAAATTTTGGTAATTGTGCTGGAAGAATTTGAACGGAAACCAGTGGGGTTTTCCTCCCCCGAAACTTTCTCGCACTCTCTCTAATGAATGATCATGCTAGAGAACAATTTATATGTCATTGAAATACAACAGTTTAAGAAATATTAACTTTTGGCGAGATTTTAACATATTTACTAAATTTATCATGCCATCTTTGACGAATTATTTGCTAATTATTCCTTGGCATTAGGTCAAAAGTATCCAAAAATTGAATTTTGTTTTAGACAAGTTTTTCTAAACCGATTGAAAAAAAAAATGACAAAAACATTGGGTACTTACGTATTAGACCATTGACGCCAAACGTTTAGTAACTCATTTGTGACGAAGTCAAATTTGGCGATAAACCGTAGACGCTAATGAAACTAACAAAATGGCGTTCGACAGTTAATGTGTGAACAATTTTTTAAATAATGGCGGTTTAGCAACTCATTGGCTGCGCCTTCAAATTTGGCGATAAAGATCGGTGGTTTAATGCGTAAGTACCAAACATTGGACTTGTAGTGACAAATTTCCATACCAAATATGATATATTTCAGTCATTGAGGTTTTTAATGATTATATTCCTGAAAGTAAAGACTAACAGACAGTCAACCCGAAATTGGGTTCAGCTAAATTTGTGTACCAAATCTTACCTATCTAAATCTGCTAGTTTTGAAATTATTGTGCTAACATTTCGAACTACTAGACGGATGGACTTCCTCTGAATATCGTTTACTCAAAAATGAACAGAAATATACAAATTTGATAAAACAGACCACCTGAAAATGTGATGTAAAGATCACATACCGAATTTCAACAGTCTGTCTCAAAAGTTTCAGATATATCTTTTTCCCAGATAGACAGACAGGCAGACACCGAATTTAATATAGCTGGTTCCCTTCGTTTTCTAATTTTTGTGTTAATTTATATTCGAACAAACGAATTTTGAATAGATTTTGTTCAAAATGTGAAAGAAATCTGCAAATGATATCGATATTGTTACAAGCGGGCGACCGCCGCTAGTGCTCGCCGAAGGAGAAAATTCTGGCTACGATTGACGGTGAGCTTCGCGCCAACCGAGTTGATTTGGGGAGGGGAATGTTCTGGTGGCCGCTGGATCGTTCACGGTGTTTTCCGAAGTTTCGCTTGTTTCAGGGCGTTCGCTAGCTAGGCTGTATAAGGGACGGGTTGCCGAGATCTGTAGTTCCTCTCGAAAGAGAAGTGACTCGTTGGACCAGCTGATAACTTTTCTCGCTTGTTATTAGTGAGCTGTGTTTACGTTTGTTGTTAACATTATATAATTGAGTTTTTTTAGCCATTTTTATATTCCTTTTTAATAATCTTTTGCTTTCTTGTATACCAAGTATACAAAGATAAAGTGTTGTAATCGTCAAAAAAATTCAAACTCGAGACTTTGACGATTCTCTACATTTCAAACAAATCTGACTTTAAAAAATACATTTCTTTAAGGAAATATACCTGTCTGTCTATGATATGATTAGCCAAAAGCTCTTTGAGCTTGATGGATGAAATTTAATACAGTGTTTAATCTCCAAATTTGGAAATTTTATAAAATTGTGAATAAACTTCCATTGAGAAGTCTGTCTGCCCAGGTGTCCAAGTAAAAGCCAAAACAACAGCAAGCAAACGAAAAGATCTGGACAAAGTATGAAGCATACATGTATTCTGAATCTAAAATACAGATTGACATGAAATTCCGAACAAAATCTGTTAAAAGACTGACCGTTTGTCGGTCTGTCCTTTTGTATTTATGTATAATTCAAAAACCTAATAAATAAATAAATGAAATATTTTATGAGATCTGATAACGTCAATTATAGTTCTTTGCTAAATTTTGATTTCAATCGGTCAGAAGGAAGAAGTTCTAAATACATATTTGGTTTTCTGGTACTTTTGCATTAATCACATTCCGACGATTTATTGTCAAAAAATTATCAAAGATTGCACTTGTAGGATTTTTTGTAACAATAGTTCGCAAATATGTTTTGTGGCTAGTGATACACATGAATTTCCCTTTCAAATAAAATAGCACAGATAGGCAATCTGATACTATAAAATAACTTTGATTAAATGTTATATACTAAATTTAATTTCTCTAGATTATTTCACTTTTAAATTATTGCGTATTTAGATTGGCAAGAGATATCATTTCATTCACAGTACCACCTCAACACAATATTATTTATGGAGATTTAACCCTTCCGCGACCGATTTGATAAAATTCTCATTGGTTTAAATGCATTTATATGTCCCACCAGTTCTGAAAGGGTTAATTTAGCTTCCATGCTTATCCATCAATTAAAAAAATGTATTAGATTTTAATAACATAATTAAAATTTGTTTGCAAATATTGAGTGTTTAATAACTTTTAGTTTATAACACTTAAAATTGCCCTTATCTATATGCCAGATTTGCAGTACATTTAAATACAAAATAAATAAACATGGCTAGCAAGTAATATAATGATCAAACCTTAAAACAAGTAATATAATTTTAAAAAAAAATCAATTTCCAATACTTAGGTCAACAAAGGAAAGTTTTATTTTAGTTACTTTTTATTAAATAAATACAATTAATATAAATAATTGTTCAAAAAATTATGCCTAAACAAAACATAATTTAGTTCTTATCTGATGAAAATAAATCAGAATAAACTCAGAACATACTCAGTTGGCAATAGATTTTCAACGCCAATCGAGGAAATGCAAATACGTGAGTTTTCTATTCCAGTTGGGGCAACGCAATACAGATTAGAACTTTTTAATTGTCTTTATTCTATATTATTTTAATTCGAAAGTACTTCAAAAGGAATCCGAATAATCATTTAATTAACATTTTTTAAAATTTTAAATGCATCAAACATTAAGAAAGTAAACAGAATCTTTTGAAATAATCGGTCGACAACATAAAAATCTTAGCCTCATGAGCGTGGGGGAAAAAAAGCTTAATTCATTTCTTATTTGGCGGTGGGGAAATGAAGATTTTTGGCCAGAAAGATAGTTTTTAATTAATTAATAAAAAATTAATGAATTAATATTTGAAAAAACTGTATTAGCATCAAATGTCATCTACTACAAGTTAAAAAAAATTCTCGAACTTGACTGGATGAATAAAAAGTATCTTATTAACAATTGAAAATTTGCACAATATATACATATATATGGAGAATGTGAGCCAATAGCAGGAATTGAAAAACACTGATTCTTTAGGGGGCAAAGGTATTGAGTAACAGTATGTTTTTATGTATATCCTTCCCGGCTTTTCAACTCCCTCACTCTCTTGATACAATGTAACCGTAACCCAAGATAGAGATCCCTATAGCTACGATATCTTTACCCAAGAAAATGAAGAATATGTGACAAGAAGGTGCTTTTCCATTAGTGGATGATAAGATGGCCCGAAGGAAAATACCAGCAAAAAGGGCCCTGCAGGGGGAAGGGACGACTCTTTCCGGATCAACGGTGAAAGCTTAGAAAGAGGAGATGGAGTAACTGCTCTGAAAGCTTGGAAGTCTGTCTGTCTAGTTTTGCCGTAGTGTAATAAATATGTTATCGTTATTTATGCTTCTATTGTTGATGAATGATTATTGCGCCGATCAGTTAGTAGACGTGTTTAATTAAATTTAATTGTTTTATTATCAATTATGAAGACTTGTTAAAGTTTTTTTTAGATATAAATCGATATATTTCGATTTGTAGGTGTAAGTAACTACATTCCTTGGATAACAATTTATAAAAAACAACTTATATAAATTTTTTCTTTAAAAGCCAATTCCTACTTAGGTCAACAAAGAAATTTTGTATTTTAGTTACTTTTTATCAACTGATTACAATTAATATAAATAATTTATCAAAAATAAAGATTAAAATGAAATCTGCTATGCATATTTCAATGTATCGTGTTAAAACATCATTTCTTGAACGGCCAAGCGCCACGTGCTCGTGCAAGTTAAATTATATTTTTATTCATTTTAGTCGTTTCATTGAATGAGTCACTCTAATATTGCAAACGATCCAAAAAACTTTGTCTCGCATTGATTGTTTAAAAAAATATCACGTTTCCTATTTATATCATTTCGTATAATCACGTGCTCAAAATGACATTCTTCTAAGCTTTATTTCCTGTACTCATTAACTAACTATTAATTAATTCTTTAATAGTCATTAAATAATTTTTTAAATCAGAGCTTATGTAAATGCAATGGCAACGCGTTATTAAAAGCTGATTTTTTTGAGATGCTCGTGCTGATAGCAAAATTTTTGTTTTTCGCCTACGGATTTTTGTTGATGCCAAAAACCTCATGTAAAAAATGCACCATATACCAAAAAAAAACATCATGTTCTGATGTTATAAAATTATCAATTTTCACAAAGAATTGAACTCGCATTCTTCACCTTCACGTGAGAAAATACTGAAATCCTCGCATTTCAACGACTGAGCTACTACCTGTTGATTTCAGACTTCATTACAATCTAAAACTGAAAAAACTTTTAAAACTGCATTTGAACTTGAGTGGATGAATAAAAAGTATTTTATTAACGATTGAAAATTTGAACAAAATATATAAATGCATATAGAAAGAGTGTGAACTAATAGTAGGAATTAAAAATAATATAAATATGTGAAGTTTAGGAGAAATTAGGGGAATTGATATTCTGGGAAATATTAAGTTTTTTTTTTTAGAATTCTGCCATTTTTTAATGTCATTTTAGAGCACTAAGACTTGCACAAATATATATATTTGTTTTTGCTCTTTAGAAAAAAAATATACGGTAGGTTCTTTTTTATTTTATCGTCTGCGAATTAGATAAAGATAAAAGTATTATAATCATCATAAAATCTGAACTCGTGATTTTTCATGAATATTAATGTTTTTGACACTTTAATTTAACATGGTTTATTTCTTGACGGCGAAGAATATATATAATAGATTTTTTTTATTCTTTTTCTTATGTTTTAGAATTTTGAAAATGTATTTAGTGTAGTAAATGTATTAACTGTGTATTCTAATGACAATATAGTATTTAATCATTGCATAAACTTAATAGTAGCTAATCAATTTATTTTAATTAAATTTCAATTACATTTCAGTGGCCACATCTAGAAAACAATTAAAAGAAATTCAATTGCATATGTACGGACGCGTAAAAAATATAAATCAATAAAGACAAAAGCTTTTTTGAATCATGCCATGTTGTTTTAGCCATATATTCTATAGCTATAATATTTTAAAAACGTTTTTTATGCAAGTAAACATTTCTAATAGAATAAAATTCCAATAATTAAAAACATGATTGTCAACGTAATTCATATTTTAGTCGCATTTAGTCTTTCTTTATAGCAACTTTTTCTTCTTCTTATAAACATAATCTTTCTGGTTTAGTTTTCATCAATAGAAGAAAATCAAGTGATTTAATATTTAACGAAATAATGAAAACGTCTTGAATTTCATTTTTAAAAATTACCAAAAAACATATTAAATTAAAAAAAATTCTTATGCAATTTGTACAATAATTGAACAACTATAATTAAAAAGACCTTTTTTAAAAAAAAAAAATTGGGATAAAATTTATTATGATGTGTATTAAAACGCTTAGGCAACGAATTGGCAATTTATCGCTTTGGAAGTATCCCTTTTCCGCTTTTAGGGTTATTAGAAAATGATGCTGAAGGTTGTTACATTTGGCGATTTATCACCATTTAAAATTATAACTTGATTTCCAAATTATTCATTCTCTTAATTATTACGACTCTTCTTAGTTAATTTTTTTTAACCAATTCAAAGCGGTTTGAAGCTATGATTACGTCGATATTTAGAAAAACAATTAGCTTTTTGCATCTCAAAATCGGTTAAGCTCCAAAACTTTGCCTGCCAGCTAGAAAATTGAAATAAAAAGTTAAAAAAAAGAGAGAGATAATAACTGACCTGATAACTTGAAATTTGCGATTGTAGATTTCATTTTCTTGTTTTTGAATTATTTTTGAAAGTTATTGCGAAAAAGGTCTCTAATCTCCTTAATTTTTTATTACCTAAAAACTGAAAAGTGCCTCGAGTCGTAATAAATTCTTTCTTTCAGAAGCACATTTTCTGGCAAATTTAATGGCTTAAGGTCAGACAGTCTAGCCTGTGGAGCGCCAACATTCACACTCACACCCACACATCCATCTATCTTTAATAGAATCATTTCATATGAAATTACAGACAACAGGAAATCGTGATGATATATTAAACATATAATTAATTATTGCACTCTATTCAACAGAAGGATTTCTTCTGCCATCTAATGCATTACTTGCATTTCGAAGAAACTGCTTAGGAAAAAAAAAACCCTTTACTTTTTTTTGTAAATTTCAAGTTATGAGAGAGAGCATTATTTTTTCACGTGGTATCAAGCCGACAGAAAAACGTCATGTTCTCATACGACTCACTTGACCATCTCAAAATCAGTCAAGTTCTCAAATTTTCTCGAGGCCAATATTTTTTTTTCTTGAAAAGCCTGTTTATACAGGTTTTTTTAAAAAAATCATATGGATTTTCATCGATATTAAAAAACGATGGTTTCCCCTCATCTCAAAATAATTCGAACTCCAAAACTTTACTTCGAGATCAGAATAACTACTATTATTACTCTTTTTTGAGAAAATCCGGTTTAAACTGGTTTGGACCGATTAACTAATGCATTACACAATACCCTCCTTCTCGCGTCACTAATGTATTCGATACTTCTCCTCGCTGTTTCGTGTTAATTCCCCTTTTCTTCTCTGTGCTTCTTCATATGATAACTTCTTATAAATCTGTTTTTTATCGACCATACAAGAGAATCGGGTACATGGTAGAGATTTCCGCCAAGTTGAAACTTTTTGTTGGTGATAAGTCTCTAAATGTGACAACTTTCTTTATCGTTTTATAATAACCCTGAATGTGAAAAATGGAGGCCTCAAAAGCAGTAAACCGCCAATATTCTGCCCTTGAATTTTGAGATTTCACTTGTATAAAAATTATAGAAAAGGCATTATAATCGTCAAAAAATCCGGACTCGTTTTTGTGAATTCATTAAACCAGAAGGATGCCGGGATAGTTTGGTTGGTAAGGCATTGGATTCGCATTCATTGGATTGTGAGCTCGAAGCTCGCTGGCAGGAAATCCTCCGTGTATATGGTGGCTGGTGCACGTATAAATCTGTAGTAGCAACGAAGTCCTTCAAGTCAAGATAATGCAATTGGGGTACTGGATGAGAAGTGATCGTTCTCTGATTCAGTTCTGAATTATAATTTATGGATGAGTGAATGAAATATATAAATGAAGTCTGCCCCGTGAAAAGGATTATGACGCATGAGTAGTTAAGATGCACTATTGGCACTAGATGGCGCTACTGAAGCAAGATATGCTAAAAGTCAGCTTAAAATCACTAACTTCGTCAACGGGCTTGTCTGACTCATACCATAAGCAGCAATAAATTAAACCAGAGCCGGCTTTCTGGAATAGAGGTAGAGTGACTTCCTCGTGTTCTGGGTGTCCTGGGTTCGAGTCCCAGTTCGGGCATGGATGTTCATCTGTGTGTTATTTGTGTGATGTGTGACTGTGGCCCCCGCTGTATAAAAGGAGATGTGCATGTGATGAGTTTGTAGTAAAAGTCGTACTAAAAGTCGCCAAAAGTTGACCCTAGTTGGCGCTACTTGAAACAAGAGACGTAAATCTTCGGCTTAAAATCTGCTGATGTATCGGCGGGACTTGTCCATAATAAGTGCCATAAGTAACAACAACAACAACAATAAATCAGAAGTGAAGGATATACTTTCACTAATTCTTATGAAATTAAATACATTGTAAGACAAGTACTTAAAACATTACCTAATTCAGGAACATGTTTAGATAAAATTTTAAAACTTTGTAAAGCAATTAGTTAAGAAATTATCTAATTGAGGAACATGTTTCAATTATTTTTGCACAAAGTGTTTCAAACGTTTTACTAATTAAGAACATATTTCAAATATTTATTCATTTATCCACATTTATGGAAATGTTCTCATTTATAATATTAGTATAGATTATTATTGTTCTCGTGTTTCACTTTACAACGGAAGGAGGGGTGCAGTAGCTTCTGGGAGTATGGGCCTCTGAACACCCGAAGGCATAAATTAGAATTCTAGCTCACACACATCAAAAACCTTTTAAACGGGGCGAACCTCATTCCTGCATTTCATTTATTCATCCTCAGATCGTAATTTAGATCTGGAACAGAGAACGATCACCACTGACGCAGTACCCAAAGTGGTATTGCTCTCGATATGGAGGACTTTGCGATCTCAACATATTTAACATACGCCAGCCACCGCACATACACACACGGCGAGTCTTCGGATGGCGGGTTTGAACTCACAGCCCAAAAGTTATGCGAATCCAACGTCCTACCAACCAGGCTATCCCGGCAAATATAGATTATTTAAAATGTTAAGTAAAATGAAAAAAAAAAAAAATTGCATTGAGGTGAATATTTCCTCACTCCAAAGTATATATATGCCAAATTTCGTAGCTTTTGGTTAAGTAGTTTGGCTTGTAGAGCACCAGCCCACATACATAAGGACACACACGTTCATTCTTATAATTTGTAGAGAGTGAGTTTAAGATACGTAGCTGCTCTTGACTTCTGACCGAATTGATGACAGACATAAAACAATCAATAGATGGATTTTCATTTCATTTTTTTCTTGGAACTTTTTCAGACATTTTAGAAGAAAAACTTTTTTCAGACATTTCTGATAAATTGTTCGATATTTGTAAAGTTAAATCGCTTTTGCTGTTGGTATTGATGATTTTTTTTCTGCTTTATTTTTAAAAATGGTTTTAGTTACCGTTTATCAGTAAAAAAAAAGAATGGAAAAGAATAGTATCTGGTAATTTCGAAAACAAAATATCAGCATTGAAGAAGCTTTTTCAGCTTTTTTATGAAATAATACAAACTTGTGAATACTCAAAAGTTTTTTTTTTCAAAAGACGAAATTTTTTAAATTTTTATACCGTCTGTAAATATAAAAAAATAATTATCATAGAAAAATGGGTTCAGTATAAAAATGTCTGTAAAAAGAATTAGTCGGAAAAAATTGTTTCATGAAACTCTAGATGATACAATAATAATGAAAGATTTCAGTTTCAAATTTTTACAAAATTTAGTTCAGTTCGATTATTTGTTTTATAAGTATTTAACTTTTTGTAAATTTCAAAACTTTAAGTTTGTTGCCAGTAAGATAATAAAGAAAAAAAAATTGTGGCAAAAATAGTCTATTCTATTTCAAAAACATATAACAATGATATTTACGACAATTTTTTTCATATGATAATTTGATATCATTTGCTTTATTAGTCAATGAAAGAAGTATTTATACTTGGAACTAAGAAAAAAAAAATATCCTGTAATGAAATCTTAGTCTTGTAAACACATCTTTTAAAATTTAATATTTTTTTTTATCACGTGAGAACATGATGTTTTGGTTTGAGTTTTTTAAAGCCTCAAAATGTGTGGGCAAAAATTGGCGATTTATCTCTTTTGAGTCATCACTTTTTCGCTTTTAAGGTTATTAGAAAGTAATGAAATGTTTGTCTCAACTGGAGATTTATCGCCAAAGAAACCATTTAAGAGCAGATATTTCATTTGTAATTCAAAAGTTTTAATCACTGGCCATTTTTTACATTTTTTCATTGTTTTTAATTTTATTTTTCATGATGATTGAGATGCCAAAAGTGTGATGATATTACTAAGTGATATTGCTATTAATACTGACCATTATAGTTTGACTGTTTAATAAATATAGATAAAGTATTTTTTTTAACAAACATACTAAATATCTTTGCGAACAGTTCTTCAATAACGATATTAATTATCATTGATGTAATCATTAATTAGTTTTGTATAACTACAAGGGGTGTTCAAATGAAGAGGGACGAAACGATACTGAGGGTATAGATGAAGAATTTATTTAAAGTATACACCATAGGGCTGAGCACAATGATTGATTAATGAGCCGAAGGATTCCTCATTCCCAGAAATCCTGTGACCGTCCTTCATAGCGTCCTTGAGTTCGCCGTCCTTGAGTTGAGCCGTTGAAGTGCTGCCTTTCCAGATAATTTTACAGAGCTATTAACTCGATGTCTATTGTGAGACACTCCGAAGATATCGCAGGCCCATCAAGAACAAAAGACCAGAACTATTTACAGAGGGTGTTCTACTAAGTGATAACGTGCGTCCTCACATCTCCAAGGTCCCACACGCAGAACTGTCTAAGTTCAAGTGGGAGCAGCTCGACCATTCACCCTACAGCCTGGACATGTCACCTTGCGATTTTCATGTGTTTAATTCCCTGGAAAAACACCTCAAAGAGCAGCGCTTCAACTGGGACGGTAAACTCAAGGACGCTATGAAGGAAGATTACAGGATTTTTGGCAACAAAGAATTCTTCGGCTTGTTCATCAATGAGATCGTTGTGCTGAGGCCTAAGGTGTATACTTTGAATAAAGTCTTCATTTATGTCCACATTGTTGTTTAGTGACTTTTCATTTGAACACCCCTTGTACATATTTCCATACTAAATGAAAGATCAATTCTGAATTATACTTGAGCTATAAATAAATACAGAGCATTCTGATAGCTTAATTATGTATGCGAACTGGTGACATTGATTTTAAGAAATCGGTTCTGCTGTTGAGGCTGGGGTTGTATCGTAATTTGATTCTGTGTTATCTCTAGAAAATGTTAAACGATGTGTACAAAAGCTCATGAATTTCGAAACATAATAAATAAATGAAGAAATAATTAGCTTTATGATATTCTTCTTTGGTTTTTTCCTGAAGAGAATGTGCAGTGGTTATGAGATTTTTTTTCTGAAAAGGATGAACCGGAAATAGCTGTTCACATATCTAGGGGGAGTCATAAGAATTCATATAAAATAAAATTTGTTAAAATAGAACCAGTACTGGAACTGAACTACTGGTTTTTTGTTTAAATAATTATTTTAAATACAGAACGAGAAAAAAAATCTGAACTTCTTTTTTTAACATTTTAAAGTACATCAGTATTAAAGTTAAAATGTTAAAGTTTTTTTTTTCTAAAAAAAGTTTGAAAATATTTTAATATCATCCATTTCTTTGCCATAAGGAATCCCTTTTTTAAGAAAAAATAGCAAGTGCATTAATCTAATAAATTTTGGGAATATTTATATAGTAACACACACACACACACACACACACACACACACACACACACACACACAATTTTTTTAAATTGTTACTTTTAATTTAAAAAATATATATATTTCAATTATATATGAAGGCCAAAACAAAATCTTAACAGTGTGACATACTGATAGTAATAATATATCCTAACTAAAGTTTAAATATATTTTGATTTTTATTAATTTTTTAAGGATGTTTATTATTAGCTTCTTATCGTCCTTTTCTCAAAGTTTCAGCTTTTAGTGATTTTTTTAATGACAATATTACTATAAAATCACTTTTCTGTTGTTTCGTATTCTGTTATTTCGTACATCCATGTTTCACAGTTTTTTAAATTTTTATTATTTTTAACTTTTTTTGAAGTGATGTATATATCAAAATATATGAATCTAATATATCTGTTGTTGTTAATTATAGTCGTTTACAGATCTATCAGTGATTTAAGCCGAGAAAGAGTCTCTTATTTTTTCAGTTGCACCAACAGCTTTTAGTGATTTTTTTAATGACAATATTACTATAAAAGCACTTTTCTGTTGTTTTGTTTTCTGTTATTTCGTACATCCATGTTTCACAGCTTTTTAAATTTTTATTATTTTTAACTTTTTTCGAAGTGATGTATATATCAAAATATAGGAATCTAATATATCTGCTGTTGTTACTTATGGTACTTTACAGATTTCTCAGTGGTTTAAGCCGAGAAAGAGTCTTTTATTTTTTCAGTATCGTCAACAAGGACCATGACTACGGATGATCTATTTCATTCATCACATTCGCTTACTCACCTTTTACCTTTTTATAATTGGGAACATTCGCACACCTCACAGATATAACACAAAAGCCCTCATCCGAACTCGAATCCGGGACGTCCAGATGATGGGGAAGACGAGCTGTCGCTATTCCAGAGCGTCTGTTCCAATATATCTAATAATATATATTATGAAATTTAGAAATACTTTTTTCCGAAATTCACCACTAGATGGCGCCTCTCAAATGAAATCAAAATTTAATCAAATTTAATTGCTTAGTTAATGCTCAAATTCTTCAAATATGAATTATTGTATTATACAGTGTGTCCAAAAAGTTCCCGTACAGAGGATTTGTGAATTTATTTTACAAAAACAATAGATTTAAAAACAATTATTTTTATGCCAATGATAAAAAGCACTTTCAACATAACTAAGGAAAAAATATTGAGCTTGCATTTATAATAAATGCTCAAAATGTCCATCCTTTTCTTGAAGACAAAGCTGAACTCGTTTGAGCATGTTTTTTCGAAACGCGTTTTAACATGCTAGGAGTGATTTCTTGTATCCTTTGGGTAATTGCGATTTTCAAATCATCTATTGTTTGAGGATCACCTTCATAAACTTTGTCCTTTAAATATCCCCGCAGAAAAAAGTCCGGGATGGTCAGATCAGGGGATCGAGGTGGCCAAAGATTTTTTGATATAAGTCGATCGCCGAAAAAAGCTTTAAGCATGTCCATGGTCTCATTACTCGTATGGCAAAATTTAATATACTTGAAAAAAAATCATGGACAGTGATTTTTTTAATTTTGAGTACGCGAATTTTTTGGACACCCGGTAGTAGAAGCACGCAATCATGCATAATTTCAGAATTCTAGAACATTAGGAAATCTTCATTAACAATAAATAAGTTGAATAAAAAGGTTTAAGAAGTTTTTCATCTTTATCAACAGACACACATACAAAACAATATCTATAATTTTTAATTCGTCTAAAGGAATGAAACAAAGTTTCTTTTCTTTTTTTAATTTATCCAGTCGAATAGCTATCAATTTTCATCAAAAGAATTTCCACTATTTCTAAATTCCTCAATTCGTCAAGCTTTGTCATAGATAAAAATCTAATTCATAGTTGTCCAATTTCAGCAGGGCAAAGATAACTCCAAATTCGAAAAATAATTAATAGGTTTTCGTCGGCATTCATCAAACCCGAGTCAAAAGGTCGGAAGAAACTAGTTCCTCTATACGATAACAACTTTCAGATTTTGTTGATAAAGAGACGTGGCTTAAAGTCTAGTCGTACCAGTTTCAACGACTGGAAAGTTTGATTAGTTAGTTTTGTGTGGTTTTGATTAGTTTTCTTCGATCAGTTCGGAAAAATCTAATTAACTTTTTAATCTGGACAGAATTTTCTGTTTGGAAACTTCGCTATTCTTAATTTATTCGAAGAGATTTAAAGTTACGTGTAAGTATTTCGTGTTGGTTGCGTATGTTGGTACGCATAAGAATGCCTTTTAAAGAATATGTTAGGCTGATATAATTTAGTCAGCAATAAATTTTTCCAAACAAGATCTCTAGATAGAATGATTCTTTTGCTCTTTGGAAAAGCTATACAATTTTTAAAAAAATGTAAGTAACAGGTGATTCAAAAGTCCGTGAAAATGCGAAAATTCAATAACTAATGATATAATGTAGTTAGAGAGGTAAAATTTGAAACACATGTGTGAATGATACAAGATCCGATTACAAACTAGTAATACATAAAAAAAATTAAATCAATTCCTAATTAGGCAAACAAAGAAAAATTTCATTTGAGGTACTTTTTATCAAGCTATTACATAATTGTATTTGTTTGATAAAAAGTGTCTAAAATTCACAAAAATTAATACAAATAATGGATCAAAACATTATACTTGACCAAAACAAAATCAAATTTGTATCCGTTGAAAATAAATCATAACAGACTCAAAACACATTCAATTAGCGTTGAATTTCCAATGCCAATTGAGGCAACGCAAACGCGTGAATTTTCTACGCCAATTGGGGTAACTCAATGCAGATGATATATTTTTAATTTCCTTTATTCCATATTATTTTTATTCGAAAGTGTTTCAAAATGAATCTGAAAAATCGATCAATTAACGATGTTTAATTTTAAATGCATCAAACATTATGAAAATAAGCAGAATCGTTTGAAATAATCGACCGAAATCATGTTAAGCCTAACCTCATTAGAGTGGGGAAAAAGCAAACTGAATTCGTTACTTATTTGGCGAAGGGGAAAGGAAGAATTTTGGCTTGAATTTATATATTTTTCTTTTAATTAATCAATAAAAATAATTAATTAATATTTAAAACTATATATATAATTAATATATGAATTAATAAAAATAATTAATAAATATTTAATATTAAAACCATATTAACGT
>JAOUZG010044463.1:4396252-4414616 GCA_026289955.1 Argiope argentata
TAGTGAGTTAATAGTAGAAATTAAAAAAAATGCAAAAATGGGCAATAGATGGCATTTCATATGATAACAATTGAAATCTTTAGTATAAGAAATGATTTTAGAAAAGATTATAGTCTTTATTACAAATGCTCAAACATGTCGTCTGTCGTTTACCAACAATACTTGTTGTCGAAAAACAATGCTATAAACAGCGCCGTGCAGCATATGTCTGTGTCTCGAGAAATTGTTTTCGGTTGTTATCTTTTAGCATCCCTAATGAGATCATGGGATTTAGGTTGTGATTTCATATAATCCCATAACCATTAATCCCACTGATTAAGATCTGGACAACGGGAAGGCCAAGCATGATGAAAGGGTTCGCTCAGCACGAGATCCTTACCAAAAGATACTCGTAAGAGATCTTTCAATGCGGGACGAAGAGCTATCTTGGATAAGAGCCGTACTTTCCAGGAGTTGTTTATCAGCTAGGCTACGGATGATGCAATTCTGTAATGTATTGGCATATATTTCATTCATTATACTGACAGTATAAACAGCAAAATCAGGTATTTCCTAAAAAAAAAAAAGACCCATTCATGATAGATGTGGAAATACATACCACTTTGTGATTTTCTTGTCTTTTCTTTTTCTTTAAAAGTTGTTGTTGTTGTTATTTATAGCACTTGCCATGGACAAGCCCCGCTGATACATCAGCAGAATTTAGGCCGGAAATATACGTCTCTTGTTTTACTAGTAGCGCCATCTAGGGCCAAGAGTACGACTCAGCTACACACACGCCACAGCCCTTTTTAGGAGGCGGACTTCCTTCATGCAAATTCATTCATTCATCTCAGATCGTAATTTAGACCTGGAACAGGGAACGATCACCCCTGGCCCAGTACCCCCAGTGATATTACTCTCGATATGGAGGACTTTGCGACCAAGAACAGATTTAACGAGCGATAATCGCCACACACTCGGGGAATCTTTTGGCCGGTGAGCTTCGAACCCGTAACCTAAGGAGTACGAGTCCAACGCTCTACCAACCAGGCCATCCCGGCCATAATGTGTAACTATTCTAATGTGTAATAATGTGTATTAAAACTTGTAAACTATTCTAACAAAAAGTAAAGATTTAAAATTTTTTAAATACTGTTACGTTAAAATACGGCTGGTGAAATTTTTTTTAACAAACTCAGTAAAGAATTATGATGATTTATTCTGCACGAAAAAAACAAAACAAATATGCGATCCGAAAATGATAAAAGAGCAGCAGCAACACAAGCAGCAAATTGATATGAAAGAGTTCAAAGGGTTCAAAGAGAATTTGCTGGACATCGATACTCTAAAGGAAGACATCTTATTACGTATTATGTTTTCTTCTCTCTACTTAGCTACTCTTCTGTGCTCTTCTGATTTTTATAGTTCCCATAGAGTGTTACGAAACAAACTCTAGAACTCAAAAATGGAGATATCGCCAATCTTTGCAAATATTTGAGATAAATATTATCGCCAAATTCTTCCTAGTTTCCGAATGTATCCTTAAGCAGTGTATTCAAATCACCAAATTATTACCAAGAACCGTAGTCCTTTATTGGGTAGTATTCATTACATTACGCTTCTACATTTTCTAGTTCTCGTGGCAGAGTACTGATTGTTATGGAACAAGCTCTGGAACTCGACTTCTAACGGAATGTTGACAGGCTTCGCGATTATTCGAGATAAATTTTGTCACAAAATTCCTTCGAGTCGTCAAATTTATCACCGAGTCGAGTATTCATTGATCTGGCAATATTCATTGGAGTTCTTCCTCTGTTCGCTTCCGCTTTTTACAGTTCCCGTGAAAGATTCCCGGAACAAATTCTAGAACAAGAGTTCTAAAGGAGTTCTCCAAGTTTCTCGAATTTTCGAGATTCTTTATTGAAGTTAAATCCATCCATGTCTTCAAATTTGTCACTAATCAGAGGAGTCCTTTATTTGTCAGTATTCAGTATAACTATCAACTACTCTTTATCTGTGCCATTCGGTTTTTTATAGTTCCCGTGAAAGAGCCTAGAATGAGAAGGAACAAATTCTAGAACAAGAGTTCTAATGCAGTTCAACAAGTTTCTCGGATATTTGAGATTATTTTTTGTAGCCAAATTCTTCCAAATCACCAAATTTTCGCCAAGAATGGGAGTTCTTTTTCTGGAGATACTCATTATAGCTATCAATGACTCTTTATCTGGTGCGATTCTGTTTTTATAGTTCCTGTAAATGATCGTAGAATGTTATTGAACAGACTCTTAAATTCGAGTACTAATGGAAGTATCGCCAATATTTTCGAATATTTGGGATTTTTTTGAAGACAAATTTGTTCTCATCTCCAAATTTGTCACTATGCACGGTTGTCATTCCTTTAGAAGTACACAATATAGCTATTAACTATTCTTCATATATGTGCTTTTACTTTTTATAGTTCCCGCGAAAAAAACATAGAATGCGGCGGAACAAGTTCTAGAACTAAAGTTCTAATGAATGGACAAAAAGCTTGGCTAATATTCGAGATAATTTTTGTCGCCAAATTTATCCACGTCTCCAAATTTGTTACTAAGTACGAGAATCATTTATATGACAATATTCATTAGAGTTAGTGAAGTTCTTTGCCAGATTTGGAGGTTTATTAACCAGGGAAGCAAAATTACAAATTTGTAATAATATTCTGTAAAAAAAGTATTGATGAACTCATACATTTGTTTATTTTGAAGTCCGTATTATAAGGTAATAATTAAATGGTTATTTATTTTATTAATTTCTTTTAAACTTTTTTCTAGTTCAACAAAATATCAGGTTCAATTTGTTCCGAATAAGTTTTGTAGGATTAAAAACACATTTACACAGTAGAATAAAACAACAATCTTCAGCAATTCTGAAAAACTACTTATTTTTTTAATTTTCACTCAATATTCTTAAATTAATCCAAAGAGCAAACTATTAGCAATGATAGTGTTAGTATTATTTTTTTCTTTTTACGTCCATTAGTATTTCCTTTTTTTTTTTAACTCAGTGTATTTTGAGTTTATATAAATTAAATTTATTTTGATACTAAAAATCTTAAATTGTAACAACTCCTTTTCTTTACAGTATGTTTTTATTCCAAACGTGAAGACTGAAAAACTTCACGCGTGAATTTTAAATGAAGGAAATAATTTTGAGTGCAGTTGGGGTTAAATGAAGTGTATTTGTCAGCATTATGAGGATTATCATTTAAATATATATTCATATAGTGCGACACTTTTACATCTTTGGTATCTTTACACAGTAAAATACATTTTTGGAGGAACAGGTTAGGGAATAAATAAGCAAAGTATACAGAATTATTTATTTTACTGTCCATTATTTTTTTTTCTTTAACAATATTAATCCTGTTGAAAGTTTTGTAAACTAATCTCTCCTAAAATTACTCAGAGAATGTGTTTTATTGTTTTTTTTTGTTCTTTTGGGTGATCCGTTAGTTCTGGAATACCGAATTTGGTACGAATATATTTGAAAGGATGGGAATGGGAACCTAAAAGGGAGTTATTGACGTTTCAAGAAGTTTAATTAATTGAAAATCAAGCTAGAATTTAGTGTTCCTTTTTCCTGACTTCTGTTTATATTAATACACAAAATTAATTTTTACTTTCTTTGAAAGTATAAATTATAGTATTAATTTCAGTATTTACAATTTCATATAAATAGTTTTTTTGAGATTATCATCAATGATTGATTTCATTATTTCGTCGGAAATATATAATTTTCATTGTTTCATTAAATATTTTATGGCTTGATTTTCTTTCATAATTGAAAGTTCGGGGTTTAGTTACATTAACAACTCGTTTCAAAAGAACACTGGGACTATTTTGGAATGAGCCTCGTAATTTTGACTAAGGTCAGATAACGAGGATGATACCTGAGATGACATCCCCTTCTCCAAGCTTTCACACCACACCACTCTAGTGATAGGGCACTTTTCGGATGTAGCGTGTTCACCAGATCCTCTTACACAACGGTTCTTAGGTAAAATGGGGCTTTGAACTTTAACCCTCGCTTCGAAGGCTTTATCACCAGGCCACCACAACCTGTTGAAAGTTGAGAAAGTGATATTAATTCTATAAATTACATGAATAGTAAGAACAGGATTAAGTAATATTCGAAAGGCAATGATACTTTCCATTTCAAATGTGTTGTTGATGTTGTTTCTAATGTCACTTGCCATGGACAAGTGCGCTGATGGCCGTCAGTGATTATAAGCCGAATGAGCATTTCTTATTTTTGAAGTAGCACCATCTAGGGCTAAGAGTATGACTTAATATTTAATCATCAAATTCGCTAGCACATCTCCTTTTTACACGGGCGCACATTAACACAACTCACAAATAGTACACAGAAGAACATTTACGCCGTAACCGGGACTCGAACCCGGGACTCCCAGATCATGAGCGAGCCGCGCTACCACAGTGCCAGGAACCCGGCATTTCAAGTGTGTTCATGTATGCAGTAAATAGACTAGTCGTAAGTTATTTAAATAATCTGGGTGTAGATAAAATTATATGATAGTACAAAGGATTAATCTTTACTCTGAAGTTTTTCAATTGTAAAATCAAGTTTTTTAAGAGAAAATATTTAGGTTGGAATCACATACTGATTATGAATGTTTTTCAAACTTATCAACATATAAATTGCTAATTTAAATGAAAAAAATATTGAATGCACTTTGTATTTTGTAGATTATTCGAAATGGTTATATTGATCGAATTACTGTTATTTAATATGAAACGAACGCATTCACTTTCGAATAATTTCATATAACATAATATAATATATTATCGCCAAGGACTGCAGTCTCTTTTGAGAGTGTCTGTCCAGGGCCTAAGGATTTTTTTTTGATATTCAGTCTAAATCCATGAAATTAGGGTTTATACCCCCCCACCGACTTTTTGAATTCAGTATTCAAAAGAAAACAAACAAACACACACCTGGTTTTTGAATTGTTGACAAATAAAAATAAGAACAGTTAAGAAATATTTTTTAAAAATTTATATAAAATAACAAAAAAAAAAAAAAAACCGAAATCAATACAAAAATCAAAGTCTAAATATAAAAAGTTAATTGCGTATACATATTACTTACACAAAATATTGAAAACAAACAAAAATTTCAAATAATATTTATGTTATTTTTACTAATTTTAATTTCTCTTAAGAAAACAAGAGTTTAAAAAAGCATAAAATATTCACTGAGCGGTGGCTTGTTCTTATTTTGGATTCAATATTGCCTGAAAGTGAAAGTACTCGTTCACTAGCTTCTGAGCTTGGTTTTACAGTTTTCATGGCATCAAAAAAATAAATCTAAATTTTGTTATATAAGTTGCCTCAATAAAGCTTTCAGTGCATTTGGTTTTCTAAGCTTTTCTTCAGAGTCGCCAAGAAACTTATGAATTGATTTTTTCCACGGCTTCTTTTAAAAAATCATTACTCCGATGAGTAGTTTGTTCGATTTTCTCTTCGTCAGAATCGGTTTCCCACATAAGAATTTGGAAATATTCAAAACAATATTTTTCTAGATATCTTAATAATTTTGGGTTCTGAAGTTAAAGAAAGTAAGTGCACTAGATTTCTTCGCTGAACTAGAAATATTTTGTCTATTTTACAAATATTGTAAAAGAGTAACTAATTCTACTTGCCTTTTTTGAATTCGTTCTTCTGAAGCTCATAATAATTTCAAACTTATTTCAGCTGTTAAATTTTTTAATTCATTTATCAAAAATTCATTTGCTCATAAATCGGCATCTCGTCACTCTAAGCTTTCAGCTGATAGATGAATCTGCCCTTACCGTCAACATTCAATTCTTTTTTGAAGAAGAGGAATATCCAGGTGCTCCGAAAATCTGGTTTTCTTAACACATTAAAGGCGGGAGTCGTAGTAATACGATGCATCTCTGCTGTAGCTTAAAGGCGGGAGTCGCAGTACTACGATTTGTCTTGACTGTAGCTTAAAGGCGGGAGTCGTAGTAATACGATGCATCTCTGCTGTAGCTTAAAGGCGGGAGTCTTAGTAATACGATTTATCTCGACTGTAGTTTAAAGGCGGGAGTCGTAGTAATATGATGCATCTCTGCTGTAGCTTAAAGGCGGGAGTCGTAATAATATGATTCATCTCTGCTGTAGCTTAAAGGCGGGAGTCGCAGTACTACGATTTGTCTTGACTGTAGCTTAAAGGCGGGAGTCGTAGTAATACGATGCATCTCTGCTGTAGCTTAAAGGCGGGAGTCGCATTACTACGATTTATCTCGACTGTAGCTTAAAGGCGGGAGTCGTAGTAATATGATGCATCTCTGCTGTAGCTTAAAGGCGGGAGTCGTAGTACTGCGATTTATCTCGACTGTAGCTTAAAGGCGGGAGTCGTAGTAATATGATGCATCTCTGCTGTAGCTTAAAGGCGGAAGTCGTAGTAATACGATGCATCTCTGCTGTAGCTTAAAGGCTGGAGTCGTAGTAATACGATGCATCTCTGCTGTAGCTTAAAAGCGGGAGTCGTATTAGTATGGTTTGGAGCTATATTGCGCTAAATTGTAATTAGTGTTTAGTTCTTATTTAATATTTCTTGTAGATTTAAGAGTTTAAATAACCATTTTTAAGTCTAAATTTTTTTATGATTACACAAAATATCGCCTGCCATAGGACGAAAAACGAGGTGGGGTGGTCGCCGCGTTACCTGGCATACTTCCATCAAGATGCCCGCCTTTAATATGTTAATTTATAAACTTTAAAAAACCGTTTTTTTTAATCGAGTTTATAAAACCGTCAAACCCTAGACACACTAGCGTGTCTGTGTGGAAATAAGTGCGTTTCTTGTTGGCAAGTATATATGAGAGTCGGCGCAAAAGGGTTAAAGAAGCTTTACATGATCATTAAGAAATATAGGATGTTTCAAAACGTAGAACGATTTCTTGAGATACAGTCACTCATCCAAGACTTATACTTTATATGACTTAGTCTCTCTCTCTAATCAATTCTTGCACAATTGCCGACACCTGAAATTGTCAATGGAACCAACCGTTAGAGCGCCAAAAGGATTACCAGAACTGCGAAGAATTCCGTTGCAGCTGACTTTTAAAGTAAGAATGCAGACGATTTTGTAAAGTAAGAATTCAGACGATTTTTTTAAAGCTCTTATTGACAATTAAAAATTGCAAAAGAATAAATATTTTCTGTTCGTATTCACATTAAAAATAAAATTACAGTTTCTTATTAATTGTAAAAAAATTATAATTATAATAAAGAACAAAAATAGAGTTTTTACTTTATATATTTTCTATTATTTTTAATTTAACTCTTTTCATAAAACAGTTGTAGTTCATGTACAGCTCAACCATTGTAAAAAGTAGTAAAATATCGTTAGGGTTGCTGGAAGTGCATTTCGTTGGGTTGCAATATTGGCGACAAACTCTTATTAACATTAACTTTAACGGAAGAGAGAATTCCAAATTTACAATTCAAAACATGCGAGATTCCCCAAAGTTGAATTTGCTCTGTGTAGTGCCCAGAAAGAAAGTGTTTGACTCCTCGTCAGGGGTCACACATAGAACACTTGGGATAATAAACCCATACAATTCAATGACGATTCAAATAAACCCATACAATTATTTTACGGATGATATATAATATCTTACATTGTGCTTGATTTATAGTATATTGAAATTGTATACTGCTTTATGAAGCACCCTTATAATGGAACAAATTCTTGAAATTCAACATTTCTTTGAAATAGTTCAGTATCTGAAAAAAAAAATTGTAGAAACGCCGATTTACTAACGGTAAAAAGATGAGAACCTCCGACTTAAATTCTTTAAAACAAACTTCAGCTAAAGTTTGCGAAATATTCCAAAAGAAAGTTGAATTTAATTTTTAATAAATGTATTTACAATAAGAAGCACTAGTGCTTTCCCTCTTGTACTATTACTTGTTTTTGAAAATCCTAATCGGATTGTGTGTTTATAAGGGTAACAGACATTTTACTACCATAAACCGAATATAGTTAGGTAAGTAAAAAGCAGGTTTTCGGAAAAGGAGGTTTCAGTCTTCGGTTTAAAAGAACCCCCAGACTGTCTTGGGACTGGCTTTGAGGGCAACGAAACTGGATTACATCTCTTTTTCCAAAAATATGTTCTACTTAGGAATTTCTTGGATTTGAATGAATTTTCTGAGTGGACCAGTCTCTTACAAGGGTTTACACTCGAATATATATTACTTCTGTTGTTGTTGTTAACATTACTTTTTCTCAACTACTAGATGAGTCCATGTATTTTGATATATTTTTTTCACTTTAAAAAAGCATTTAGTGAGAAAAATTGGTACACTATAAAGGGTGGCCATAATTAAACTGACAGTGCTCACAGTGTTCTGTAGCGCGATATATTTGCGAGAAAGACGCCACATTTTGTAGGAAGATTAAACAAGACGGAAAATAAAGAATTCCGCGAAAAAACAGTTCCAAAGGTTACCGCTAGGGGAATATGTGGCGCTGTGTAATAAAAAAATAGAGTGTTAACAAATGCAAATCCATACGGAAATAAAATTAACTTTCATTTTCCACAGTTGGTGATTTAATTCAAGTGCAATATGGCAACACTTTTAAAAAAGCGAAAAATTTACATAAACACAGATGAAGTCTGTTTATCTTCAATTTAACTTACTGGGTAACAGAGAATGCTGAGAAAAAGAAGAAGTTCTGTATTCAAATTTCACGCTACATCCATTGGCACAGTGCCAGCTACTTGGACTTTAAAAGGCAATGTGTTACTTTTCAAAACAATCGGATTGAAAGTTTAAGTGCAATGTCTCCTTCTTTAGTCGAGCGTGCGTTACTGGTCAAATTCTTTTATTTCAACCAGTGCAACCCGTCAACCTCTCTTCGTGCTTTTAGAAAGCACAAAAAATGCGTAAAATTGTCCAGGACCTGGTTAAGTTGAAGGATAAAATATCACGGACTGTGCGGGAGATTCCTGCGGACATGTTACTTTCTACTGTTGTGAATATTGTGCACAGAACGCAATATGTAGTCCACAAAAACGGCAGCCACATTGAACATGATTTGAATGTGCAAAATAAAAGGTAATTGTATTTCCATATTGATTTGCATTTGTTAACACTCTATTTTCTATTACACAGCGCCACTCATTCCCCTAGCGGTAACCTTTGGAACTATTTTTTTTCGTGGAATCCTTCGTTTCTTGCCTTGTTTAATCTTCCTACAAAATGTGGCGTCATTATCGCAAATAGATCGCGCTACAGAACACTGTGAGCACTGCCAGTTTAATTATGGCCATCCGGTATATAAATCAAGAAATTATCCATCATTTTCTATAATTTTTCCCTCATTTTCATCTATTAAGTCTTGCAATGGATTATCTTCATTTTTTTGTCCCCCCGGGCCTTTCTTTGTCACTGACATCAAAATCGTCTTTCTTATATTTGTGCTGAAAGTTTTATAAGGCAGATAATATCCCTCGGACAGAAGTGTCACTTTTGATCCAATGGATACTCAGCTGCAAAGCCTCAGATTGCGAGTTCGGCCTTAAGATAATCCGTAACTGCCTAAATGGTGACTAGGATGCGATCAGCGATCTTCGTAAGAAGCTTCATATGGCTCCTGTGGCGCCCTCTACCGGCAGCAAAAGTCGTCAGGCGCATTGAAATACAACAACCAACTCTCATACACGCTCGCCATAAGCTTGGCGCAATTGTTTCGTTCGTCTAACCGCCGACTCACTGGTGGGAGATTAAGTGGTGAAAGTTTTAAAAGTCAGTTAACATCCCTCGGACTGAAGTGCCACTTTTAATTCAATGGATATGTTACAAGGCAACAAACCTTCAGATTGCGAATTTCGGCATTGGGCAATCCGCATCTCCATTACATCGTTGAAACCAAAGCCGACAATTACTTTATGAAAGAGCTACATCAACATAAGTTTCTACAAGTGTCTGATTGGCTTCGGCAGAAGATTCCTTCATATAAAAAAAACAATTAATGTCGAAAATGCGATTTGGTGCTTTCCATGAATGGTGTCTTTTTATACTGAAAAACTCAATAATACTAAATGAGAAACTTTCAAAATGATAACAATAAAGTAATAGTAAATTGGTGAAACCCAAAACCATTATCGTCGCATATTTACCAATAGATGACCGGCATTCTGGCATAGAGGTAGCGCGTCTTCCCCGTGATCTAGGCGTCCAGATTCGGGCGTGGTTGTTCTTCTGCGTTCTATCTATGAGGTGTATGAATGTGCCCCCCTCTGTAAAAAGGGCCTGTAAAAGCGAATATAATGAGTGTGTAGCTAAATTCATACTCTTAGCACTAGTTGGTGATACTTAAAACAAGAGACACAACTCTTCGGCTTAAAATCTTTTGTATTATCAGCGGGGCTTGTCCGTGGCAAGTGCCATAAGTATCAACAACAACACATTGAGTATTTCCTCGCTTTATCACCACTCAGAATTGCCGTAATGTTCCGTCTTATTATACCTCTTCTTTTCACTGGAACACCCGAATTTGTACCGGGGCCATGGTGACCTGGTGGTAAGGTTTCGACTCTTGGGCCTAAGGATTTTAAGTTCGAGACCCGATTTCCACAAAGAACCGTTGTGTAAGCGGAATTAAAAAGCCCTCCGACTGGTGTGGGGTGGAAGTTTGGAGAAGTGGGTGCCAGTACAAATCTTGTCCTCGTCGTATCACAGAGGTTCAAAATTACAATGTTCGTCCTAAAATAGCCCTACTTTTATTTTAAAACTGATCGTTAATATATTTAAATTTAACTACCAAAGGGCAGGTATATTTTAAGGTTGCACAAAAATTCTCATTTAATTTCATTCAACAAAGAACTGTCTTTTAAGGGGGTCAGTTGCAAGTTAAATGTGCCCTGGTCAAACGTCCTCCCGATGGTGTGGTGTGGTATGGAGAGGAGGGTGTCAGATCAGGTGTTTGTCCTCGCCATCTGACTGAGGTTCAAATTTACAGGATCCATCCTAAAATAGCCATAGTGTTGCTTTACAACGGACGTTAATATAACTAAACTAAGCTAAATCAAACCGAATATGTGCTAAATCGCATCAAAGGAACTGTTATTAATTGAGGGAAACCAATTTTTTTCGTGTGTGATTTCTTGTGTTTATTGATAAAGCCTTTTTACTCTCTACATCTGGAAATAAGGGATAACAGTCATTGATGCTATAAATCCCAATATCTTAGTTTTTTAAAGTTTAGATATTGAACATTTTTACATCTGTACCGAGTCAAACGCTTCTCTTCGATAATAAATGGAACAGCAACATTTTATTAAAAGTGTTTTGAGGATACTTTGGCATGCCACTGAAGAAGATGTTCAGTCGGAGGAAAGAAAATAATAAAGAAATTAAGAAATAGGCTTCAGATAAAACACTCCACGAAGCACAAATTTAGGCTTAACCATTGCTAGACAAATAATTGTGAGAAGGCTTAAAATTAACCACTTCGCATACAATGAAGTGTCTGACACGCGCATCGCATTACTGAATTTTTATTTTCAAGTCTGCAATTAAGCCACAGAATTAAGTATTTAAATACGAAAAAAATCAATATGAAACGATTTGGTATCCCAAATGCTCCATATATTATTTAAAAAATCAAATTAACAATAAGTTACCAAAATAGGATGAGTTATCTCATTAGAAAGTAAAATAAATTCGTATGTTAAGTGGTTAATGTGCGGTTTCCCACCTATCACGTAAAATTCCTTCCAATCGTCGAAAAATCTCTAAAAGTCTGTAATCGTGAGAGTGTACTTCAAATGTAACGAAGGGTTTTAAAAACTGCAATCAAAGATTTTCTCGATTATATTTGGCGATAAATTGTTCTAAAAATTTTAAATTTTGACATCGTATATTAATATCAAATCTAGTCGTAATCGTTACGACTTGTCTTTGAAAATTGGTAGTCGTATTCTCATAAACAATTGTCTTAAAAAAGCTTTATGTATTGACTTAAGATAGGAAAGGAAACCTTTTTAATTTTATTAGTTACAATTTCGTTCAATTTTCTTTATACTTTAATAATATTTCTAATTTAATTTGATGTACTATCTGAAACAGTGATTTTAAATGGTATATGATGGAATCTTATACCACTCTCCATCAAAATATTCAAGGATGTGTTTTTACCAATCATTAAATTCATAAGAGGATTTTTATTTCCTCTTTATTTTCGTAATATATACACTTTATAAATTCCAGTAAATTGTTTTAATTGAATTCGTGTGTTTTCTTCATGTCAAGTTATAAAGTGACATGTTTTTTTAAAAAAAGAAATACATCTTATTATCATGTCAGAACATGATGTGGTTTTTGGGATGAGGTTTTTGATGTCAACAAAAAATCCGTAGGCGAAAAATTGAAATTTTGTTATCTGCACGAGCCTCTCAAAAAATCAGCTTTTAATAACGCGGTGACATTGCATTTACAAAAGCTCTGAATAAAAAAATAAGTTAATGACTTCAGCAAATAAAACCTAGAAAAATGTCAATTTGAGTGAGTGATTATATGAACCGAAATAAGAAGGAAATGGGATATTTTTTTAAAACAATAAATATGAGACAAAGTTTCTTGGCTCATTTGCAGTACTAAAGTGACTCATTCAATGAAACCATTAAAATGAATAAAAATATAATTTAACATGCGCGAGCACGTGGTGCTTGGCCGTTCAAGAAATGATATTCTGACACGATACATTGAAATATGAATATCAGATTTGATTTAATCTTTTTATATTAATAATTAATATGTAAATAGCAGTAAATTGTTTTCAGTTAATTTTTGTGTTTTTGTGGTGTAAAGTTATAGGGTGACATGTTTTTTTTAAAGAAATACATCTTATATTAATAATTTAACAGTCTAAATAATTAATAATTTTGGCGAAAAAATTAGTGGTCATTGACGACAACTAAAACAATTAACATACAAAGAAAATTCATTGGAATTGAATCATAGCAGTCAAAGTCTTCAAACTATTGTTTTTAGAAACAATGAATTTTACACTTGTAATGCTGAAATGGCAATTTCATTTCTGAACAAATAAAGGCATATATCCAAAAGTCTTCAGTAATTACATTTTGTAGTAACATTTAACTACAGATAAAAAGTTCCTTTACAATTTGTTCTTTTACAAAAGGTTTGTTGGTAACAAATGATACTTTACAATATATGCTGTAGTTTAACACATTCACTGCCCCATATCTCCTGATTTTCCGGGAACCTACCTCATTAGATCTGTTTTTCTTTGTTATTTCTTAACTACAGTAGAAAAGGAACGATCTAATTAGATAAAGGGTCCAATACAATTAGTTGGTTGGTTTCGACCATTGACCAAGCGGCAATCAACGTATTGAAGTTTCTGTCTATGGAAGATCTTAAATAATATATTTAAATCATTTTGATTCTTTACCACATGTGGGCCCATATATGGTATTGCATTTTTTACTTAATTTTATTTTCAAATTAATTATATAAAATAATCCAAACTATTTTAATCCATCAAATATATATTTAACAATAGTAAAACGGAAATTTTTCCCCATTATTTTATGACATTTCGAAATAACCACTTTTGTATAAGTGGGTGAAAAAGCAGAATTGAAGTGCGAGTATTTCATTTTTAAAAAACGACAACGAAAAAAAAACATTTTCATTCTCACCTTTCTTGATGGATAATAATTTTTCCGCTTTTTAACTGTAATGGCTTTTGTCTCTGTGCATTAGATCCCATATATGATTCTGTAAACAAACCCAAAATATAAAACTTATTATTTTTCTGTTAATATGTGTTATTGATAATTAAACTAAGCCATTACCACCATAAACAGTTTTTTTCAACGCTTTATTAATTTAACCCTTTGCACTCCGATGGTGCATCTGATTCAACATTCAAGACTGTGCATCATTTTGACGTTTTATTTATTTGTTTTTCAAATTTAGTTGTTAAAAACGCTACATAATGGTTAAGAGATGTAGATTAATTTTTCAAAGAAATTCGACTTAAAAGCATTATGTACATTTATTTTTCATAGCAATAAACAAATATTTGTATTAGGTGAATAAATTTGCATCTAATTATTTTTCGGAGTGCAGAGGGTTAGTTCATGCAGTAAAGGGTTAATGTATAAAAGTAGTTTCAACATTTTAAATTGATTCGCAGAATATGTATATAATGATATTTTTAAATGTAATTTAAATAATTTATTTCCTAATTGTTATCTTAATTTAGTACATACTAACTGGAATGCTCTTATTTCCTGATCTGGTTCCAACTTTTCATTTAATTAGTGTTACAAGAGATCTGTAAACTTGCTTTAATCCACACTTTCACACGCTCCAAATAAAGGGATAAAAATCTGTCAATCTAAGTGAATTCTTTTAAAAGATACCTATTTTTCCCTTAACTAAATCGACACGTGTAAAGAAATCTCTATCAGAATCTCACAGTATATTATCATGGAGATAAATAATTCTGATCCTTTTCTTTATGTTCTGCTCCTGTATTTCTTGTGAATGAAGGTCAGTTCGCTATCCCTTCTTGTGCAGAAATTATGCCCCCAGGATTGGGATAAAGAGAAGTTTAAAAATTTCAACGGTATCTTCTCTCTCTTTGGCCACAAAACAGCTTAAAAAAATATGGGTTTATCGTATTTACTCACTAGTATACCAGTGAACCTTTAGTATCTCAAGGTCAAGATATACTAAGCCTTACTAGGGTTGAAATTTTCATTTCGAGTAATTCTGAGGTATAACGCTTTTCAGTAACGAAAAATTACCGATTCCCTTAATTTTTTTTGTGGACAAAGTTTTAGGAATGCATCATATGCGGGAAAATAAAAATCGATTTAAAATTAGAATCCCATAGAATTCTAAATCATTCATAAACAAATTCTCATTAAGAAATATTTTTAATGCAAAAGACTATTTAAAAAAAGCATATTATAAAATATTAATTTTTTCTGTTACTTGTATCTTTATTATTTTTAAGGGGTCATTTTTAGGGGGTTTATTATTTTAAGGGGTCAAAAATAACCCAATAAAGCTTTGATCTAGATAGATGAAATTTATTATTCGGTCTTTACACTGAATTTGCAGATTTCTATCTAATTTTGAGCAAAATGCGTTCAGAGAAAGTCTGTCAATCCAGCTCTTCGCTTAAAAGTTAACATGATAATTATAAAAGTAAGAGAGTTAAACTAATGAAATTTGGAGCACAGATTTGAGTTATATATATGGGTACCTGTTAGATTTTGAGCCAAATCGTTTGAGCAGATGACCGTCTGTCGATCTGTACTCCCAGAAACATATAAACTAGATTCCAGTCGACAGTTGATATTTCGTAACTAATGTGTACCATTGCCATGTATTAGAGAGTATGCAAGAAAGGTCTGGTCATTATTTTTATCATGTCAGAGCATCATGTTAGTTTTGAAATGAACCATGATGAGGTTTTGTGGCGTCAAAAAAAATCCGGCACGAAAACTAAAAATTTTATTATCTGCACAAGCATGTCAAAAAATCAGCTTTAATAACGCGTTGCCATTGCATTTACAAAAGCTCTGATTTAAAAAAAACCAAGCTAATGACTACAGCCAATAAAACCTAGAAAAATGTCATTTTGAGCACTTGATTATGTAAAATGAAATAAATAGGAAATGTGATATTTTTTTAAACAATCAATGCGATACAAAGTTTTTTGGATCTTCTGCAATACTAAAGTGACTCATTCGATGAAACGACTAAAATGAATAAAAATACAATTTCACTCGCACGAGCACTTGGTACTTGGCCGTTCGAGAAATGATGTTCTGACATGATACACTGAAATATGCAAAGCAGATTTCATTTTAATCTTTTTTTTTATCTTGAATAGTACAGAGGTGTAAATCGTTTTACAAATAAAAAAAATCAACACTTTCTTTCCCTATTTTTTTGTAGACAAATTTAAAAAAAAAATGCATTTTAAACTAGAAAATAAAAAAAATATTTAATATTAGAGCACGATGAAATTCCAAACTATTCGTAAATAAATCCTTTTTAAAAATATTTTTAATGCAAAAGATTTTTTTAATAAAATACAATAAAGCACAAAATCTTTCTGTAGTTTACAATTATATTACTTTGCCTTGTACCTTGTACATATAAAGTATTCTATTGTAAAGAATTTAAACTGTAGATTTTGGTGACTCTCCGCATTTTACACTTCCCCGAGATAGAAAAACACATTTTTGGAAAATGTTCGTCTGTCTGCCTGTGATAAAGGTAACTCAAAATTGCTTTGAGCTAGAGCGATGAAATTTTATTTATGGTCTTACTCCAAGTTTTCTATAAAATATCGAGTAAAATACGTTCTTGGGAAGTCTGTCTGTTCTGTTGTTCGAATATAAACACGATAATTGCAAAATAAAGAAATCTATATCAATAAAATTCGATACACAAATTTAGTGTTTATAGTGTAGACGCTTATCAAATTATGGGCTGACTGTCAGTCGGTCTTTACTTTCAACAGCATTTAAACGCTATAATTAAAAAAAGCAATGACTTAAATTCATCATATATGATACGGAGTTTTATGACTACACTCTTAGTCCTGTGTCCAATTCTGATTTCATTCGGTAGGGAAAAACGTGCCTAAACACAAATTCAATTTCCAGATATTTTTAACCGCATACCAGGAATTGAGTGCCAAGGATGACGCAGTAGGATCAGAAAAAAGGCTAAATTCGCATCAAGGGTTAATATTTCGCAACTATTGCTCGCCAGTACCAGCACAGTTATTTCCTGGGACAACACCTACATTAGGCCGGTTCTCTGGCATAGAGGTACCGCGTCTTCCCCGTGATCTAGGCGTTCCGGGTTCGAGTCCCGGTTCGGGCTTGGTTGTTCTTCTTTGTTCTATCTGTAAGGTGTGTGGATGTGCCCCCTGTAAAAAGGGGCTGTGCTAGCAAATATGCACAGCGAGTAACAAATTCATTCTCTTGTCCCTAGTTCGCGCTACTACGTAGCAAGAGACTGTTATTAATCTTGAATCCCTGATTACCACAGCAAGCTTGTCCACGGCAAGTGCCATAAGAAACAGTAACAACACCTTTATTCGAGAATATTCAGGAAAGATTTGAGGAGACCACATCATCTGGCTTTTATTTAATATTGTAACTGGTGAACCAGAAGTCAGATGTGTTATATGAGACAAAATTGTTACATCCATTTCAGATACGCACAGTGTATGCGCTCAGCTCTTAATCAGATGCTTCCAAAACTTCCATTCTGGGAGAAGGTCATATTATGGGCGTTCCATCTCTGTTCTGATTCACAGATTACTAGTGATGCCAAAATAAAATATTATAATTTGTCAATTTCTGTAAACAAATAATTACCCTGATATGATCCAAAATGATTTTTTTTTGTTCCATTTGTTTAGCTGTATTAAAATTCTATTTTAAGGCTTCACTAGGGCTATTTTGGGACATACCTCTTAATTCTGAGCTGCGAGTAGATGACGAGAGTACGACTTGTTGTAGTAGTAGCGAGTAGATGACGATGACTTTTGAGATAGCATCTTCCCTTCAAACCAGAATTGAGTGAGCATATTTGTCCACGATGGATTTCACGAGAGTGCCCCTTCTTACAAGGTGGTTTTTCTGTGGAATCGGGTCTAGAACCTGAAACTCAAAACGGTCCCAAAGCCGATCCTTTAATACCAGCCACCGTGATTTTGAATTTTTTTAATGAAAAATTTCCTTACAGGACAACCATTCTTAAGTTCCAAAGAAGTACAGCTACTATGGCAGCAGGTCATAAAAGCAGCCTTGCAAACCGAATTATTATTTGCCAGCAGATTCTAAAATCCTCCATAATTTTGTGAATGAGTTAGGATGGGTTTAATTCGGCAAAATGGGGTTGAAGAGGAAATGAATATACATTCACATTTAACAATAAATTAAATTCCGAAATGGAGCACATCTTTCCGTGTGTCATCCCTTAGTGAGATAGAATCGCGAAGTACTCCCAGTATACTGAAAAAAAAAAACATCACAACTTTATATGGTGAAACTGTATACTTTGCAAAGGGTAATTACTAAAAAGAAAATGCTAAAGAAAGCGAATTCTATATGTTTTTATTCTTCAACATAAAATAATTTCCAAAATAAAGTGCATTAGTAATTTAAGGAAACTTATATTCTGTATACCTTTTTATTAATATTAAAACATAGTACCTGTTTGAGAGAAAATTGATTGAAATAAAAGTATTTATAGTTCTTGGAATTGAGTGCATTGGTATTTTTATTTAATTAAAG
>JAOUZG010044463.1:4414626-4433439 GCA_026289955.1 Argiope argentata
TGGAATTGAGTGCATTGGTATTTTTATTTAATTAAAGGTAATTTAAATTACGTATGCCTTTTTATTGGTATTAATAACATAGTACTTGTTTGAGAGAAAATTGATTGAAATAAAAGTATCTATAGTTCTTTGAATTGAGTGAATTAGTATTTTCATTTAATTAAAATTAATTTACATCTAGTATGCCTTTTCACTAATATTAATAACATAATAGCTGTTTGGGGGAAAATTGATTGAAATAAAAGTATGCTGATTCTCGGGATTTGTGTACATTAGTATTTTAATTTAATTAAATGTAACTTAAATTAAGTATGCCTTTTTATTAATATAAATAACATAATAGTTGTTAGGTCTAAAATTGATTGAAATAAAAGTATGTGTGGTTTTCTTTAACTAGACTGTTGTGATTGCTTAAGAAAACAGAAAATCAAGAAAGTTAAAAAGAACGAAAAGAAGATAAAAAAAATGTAAAAAGAAAAAAAAAAACACAAACAATCAGAAAATCCGAAGTATCTTGTCAAACAAAAAGCCAGGTCAACGACAAAGGCAAAGAAAGAGAGACAAAAAGCTCGACAAATAAGGCCCCGTGTCACTCTCTACGCTCAAAATGAAGTTGTGTTTTTCTTATCTTTTCTCTCAAGAGTGATCCAAGAAGTCGAGAATGAAGTTTGCTAATAATACATTTCTTATTAATGAAACTTATTCTTCATTGAATAATAAGAATTGTGAGCTTTATCATGAAACAATTGTTACTTCGGTGCTGGCGAAGTATGATTAAATTTTTCGCCCACACGACTTTTTTTGGCGAGAAACTAATTTAAAATTAATGAATATCGCTATTTTTGGATACTAAAATGCATTGTAAGACTCATTTAAATAAATATTGAAAGAATTTGGCTGATAAAATTTATTAAAGTTTTTATTTTTTATGTTATTATTACAAGTTTTTAAATGCAATTAAATTAGCTGATATAAGATGTGTTTTTCTGGATAAAAATAATTTCAGATTTCAATACTTCTAGTATAATTCTTTAAAATTGGTTGAAATAGTTTGAACTGCAATGTATTTCTTTGATTATTTTTTCTCTGCCCTCCATGTAATTTAATCAGTTGAGTTAATAGTTAAGCCTCTTTTAAATTTTGTGTACCTTTCCACGAATTTATATTGTTTTCTCCCCTTCCATCTTTTTGGCGATAAACCAGAATTTTAACTTTTACTTTCTCGTATGGTGAATTTAGTTCAGTTTAGTTATATTAATGTCTTTTTTTAAAGCAACAATGGGTCTATTTTAGAAATGAATTCATAATTTTGAACCATGTTTAGTTGATAAGGATGGCACTTGCGCTTGCACCCCCTCTTCACATCGTCTCGTTTGAGGACGTTTTTCAGCACAGTTTTAATGTGCATCAGATCAACTTACACGATGGCTCTTCGGTTGGATCGGGTTATGAACTTGAAATCCTTTGGTTTTGAAGCCGAGAACCCCCAGGTCACTTCGATCCTGGACTGTAATTAGATAACGAGGATGACACCTGAGTCCAAACTTCCGCACTACAAGTTCAGTTCCGAAGGATTTAATATAATTTAATCTGATATGATATAATTTAATCAGTTGAGTTAACAGTTAAGCCTATTTTAAATTTTTTTGTACTTTTCCACGAATTTATATTATTTTCTCCCCTTCCATCTTTTTAGCGATGAAACCAGAATTCTAATTTTTACTTTCTAGTATGGTGAATTTAGTTCAGTTTAGTTATATTAATCTCTTGTTTTAAATCAACACTGAGGCTATATGAGGTATGAATTCTTAATTTTGAACCGCGGTTAGTTGACGAGGACGGCACCTGAACTAGCATCCCCCTCTTCACACCACATCGTTTGAGGACGTTTTTCAGCACAGTTTTAACGTGCATCAGAGCCATTTACACGATGGTTCTTCGGTGGCATCGAGTCATGAACATGAAATCCTTTGGTTTTGAAGCCTAGACCTTACCCACAGGCCACCTCGACCCTTGACTGGGGTTAGATAACGAGGATGACACCTGAGCTGGCATTTCCACACTTCCGCACTACAAGTTTAGTCCCGATGGGTTTAGTATGAACCAGACCTTCATAGACGACGGTTCTTCGGTGAAACCGGGTCTAGAACCTGGAACCCTCAGGTTCAGAACCCACGACCTCAAAACTAGGCCAACGCTACCCCTTGTATAGAGAGAGTATTGCAATCAACAAAGCGTTGGAATCTTAAAGTTTGACGGTTCATGTTTCTTGTGCCCATGAATACATGTCTGTGCCCATGAACACGATAGTTTAGAAACGCTTTGTTCTATATTTATGATATTTGGTCTTCACGTTATATTTAAAAATTTCTATCAAATTTTGAGCAAAATCCATTCACGGGAAGTCTGCCTGTCTATAGAATGCAGCTGAACACAACGTCAAATCATATAAAACATAATAAATGAAATTTGGTGCACAGATTTAATAAATAAAGTGTGAATCAGTATCAATTATTAACAGAAATTGCCAAAGGGTCGATCGCTTGTCTGTCTGTATTTTCGTACGAGCGCAAACGCAATAACTCAAAAAACACATCACTCTGGATAAATGAAATTTGTTGCCCAGTTTTAACATTGAGAAGGCAGGTCTTAGTCGAATTTTGAATGATACCCGGCAATGGTTTAACAATTTGTTGGTTTGAACTGCATATGCTCACAAATTCGATAAGAAACAAGGACATATAAATGAAATGGAATCACGATTTGTGATTCTGCATCAAATTTCGGGTTCAACCGACTGACAAAAAGGTACCCCCAATACATTTTTGGTTTCTTTCCTCTTCTTAGAAGTACAACATTTTCATATATGGAACACTGGATATATTGGTGGATGAAATCTATATTGCGTATGGCCATGGGCGTAATTCTAACTAAGCAACTTCCAAGGGCTGATGAGTTGAGGGGGGTCGCGAGATTATTTAAAATTGCTATATAAAAGACATTACTACATATAAATATTACAAATTATAAAATATTAGATTTGTTGTTCCCACTTTCCAACGGCAGGAGGAGTGCAGTAGCTTCTAAAGATTGGAATCAATAAGCACACGAGGGTAGAAATCTGACTTCTAGCTAACACATGTCACAAACCCTTTTTACGGAGTGGGATTTCATGAATTTCCTTCATTCATTCACAGAACATAATTTATATCTGGAACAGAGAACGCTCACTTCTAACCTGGTACCCTCAGTGGTATTACTCTCGATATGGAGGACTTTGTGAACACGAGAGATTTAACGTGCTCCAGTCACCACACACACACAGAGAATTTTCTGTTGGCGAGTTCGAATTTGCACCCCAAGGGATGCGCATCCAACGTAATACCAACCAGGCTATCCAGGTTTAAAATATTAGATAATTTTAGCATTTCGTAAATTATCACTGGTCAGACTCCATATATATATATATATATATATATATATATATATATATATATATATATATATATATATATATATAAACGGCTTAACTAAAACAAAAACAGTTTATTTACATCGTGTGCCTGAAATAAAGCAAGACAGCAAATCAAGTCCATATATCTTGAAAATCAATTCAAGTCTATCTTATTTATCGATCGAGATTGATATAGCTACAACGGTATTTTCACATAATTTTTAAACTTTTAATTAAAGGGAAAATACAGTTGTCAACAATTACAACAAACTGTACATGCGTGAATTTTCTACTCCAGTTGGGGTAACGCAAATGCAGGAATTTTCTAAGCCAGATGGGGTGAAACAATACAGATTAGAAAATTTTAATTTCTTTAATTTTGTTTTATTTTAATTCGTAAGTACTTCAAAATAAATCCGAAAAATCGACTAATTAACAATGTTTAATTTTAAATGCTTCAAACACTAAGAAAATAAATCGAATCGTTTGAAATAATTTTTCGGAAACATGTTAAGCCTAACCTCATCAGAGTGGAAAAAACAAACAAACTGAAGTCTTAATCATTTGACAGTGAGGAAATGAAGACTTTTGGCAGGAAAGGTAGTTTTTGACTAAAAAAATATCCGCTAAAATTAATTGGAATAAATAGTCGCCTATGACCTATTCTAGACTATAATCTGCCTCTGAACTAAATCTCATCCCATTTCGTTTAGCTGTTCTGTCGTGATTATTATTTGTCTTAATTAATTTAAGTCATTAACCGTTTTAATCACGAGACTTCTCTATCGGTCTCTCTCTCTCTTTATATACATATATATATATATAACTTCAATTTTCAAATTTTCTAGCGGCAAACTAAGTGTTGGAGCTCGACCGATTTTTAGATGAAAATTTTTTATCGTTTTTTTAAATATCGATGCATGCGTAATCTGATAGTCTCGTGATTGTTTCAAACCGGTTTAAACTGGTTAATGACCTAGATTAGTTAAGATAATTCGTAAGAATTCAGAGAATGATTAATTTGGAAATCAAATATTTACTTTAGTTGATGATAAATCACCAAATGTGACAACATTCTACATTATTTTCTAATAACTCGATAAGTGAAAAATGGATGCCTCAAAAGCGACAAATCACCAATTTATTGAGTACGCATTTTGAGGCTTCAAAATCCTCAAACCAAAACATCATATTCTCTCTTGATATAAAAATGACAACAACAACAAGAGAAAAAAACTGTATAGCGAATTTTGGTTTTGCTGATTTCATATAAATAATTGAATATGAAAAAAAAAACAGTTTTTATTTCATCTTAATTTAATGTAACTTTTTGGATTGACATCATAATATACGTATATAAGTCACTTTTATTGTATTCATTTTTATATTTCTAAAATAAAGTCACTGAATTAAAATATTTATGCAAAAATAATGGTGAAATCTATTTAACAAACCAAAGCAAACGATAAAAGTACCCGAAATTCATTCTTTCCCGTTATTTCATACAGAACTGTAAGAAATATCTTTATTCACTTCAGCAACAGTTATCGGCAGCTGACGAGAGTTTCAAACCTCTTGGCGAGAAAGGGGAACTATTTTGGCGACTCTGGCGCCAACACAAAAATCAGTGCATGGAGGATAAGTTATTCGCGCGGAGTTTGTAAACTCGCGTCGCGCAAGACAGAAGTGAGTTGTCACTTAAAAGCCTTCATCTTGCTGATCGGGACGTGTAAGAGATAGAATTCTCTTTACGATATTTGATATCTAGCTCATCGAAACTGTTTGGAAGACAGAGTTTTCCCTTATTTAGGAGGAAATTTATTTGAAGATCGTTTGAGGAAATAGAAATGATCTTGAATTAAAGTTTTATCAAAAGTTTTTTTGAAGAGAAATTTTTTCAAAACTTTCTTAAGCTTTTTTTACTATACATCATAGAGTAATTGTGTAATTTATTATTATTATTATTATTTGTAATTTGGTTTCTTCGAATTTGAAGCGGTGAATTAGTTTAAAAATTCAGTTCTAAAAGTAATTTATTTTAATTTTAAGTTGATTCTATTTTAAGATTAAATTAAATTTTATTTTATTTAAAGATTAAACTTTTGACACAAATATATATAATCTTGTATTGGAAATAACCTCGATATTTTTATTTTAAATTTACAACTAATTTCATTTTTGGAATAAAAAAAATATGTATTATTCTTTCAAGAAATTATTCAGTTTGTAAATAGATGCTTCTTGTATTTCTTGGAAATGCTGTGAAAAAATAACGCTTAAAACTTTTATGTGGAGTATCTATATACTTTTAAATATCTAAGATAAAAATTAATAATATCTGCTAAAGAAGTTTAATTGGGAATCGAAAATAAAGTTAATTCCCTTTTTTAGAATTATAATTTTGGAGAAAATAATTACTGAAATCTTCTCGTACTTTTATAATTTTATTCCCATTGATAAATATTGATATAAATTCTAAGAAATACAACAATGAAATCAAAAATGAACAGAAATTTGAAGAGATAGAAAAAATTCACCAGGAGAAAAATTAAAAATCAAGAACTGTATATACCGTATTTATTTATTTACATATTTGTGCTGTGTTAAAAACGATCACTTTTTACTTTGGAATTCGATACTTTCGTCAGTTTTTCAAACTATTCAAAAAGAAACATATGATAAGTGAAAATTTGTGATAAAAGAATTCGAAATTTGTGCGTGAAGGCGAAAAAATGGCGCAAGTTCAAGATATAATGATTGTTATGGAAGAGCAAGAAATTGAATGCATTCAGAGATATCAGAATCTGACATTTGAAGGTAAGATTATTTTTAAAAAATTGCTTCTTTTTATTGTTTATAGATAATATTTGTGCCTTATTTTCAGAATTTTGTCGTCTGCTTCTCATTTGTTGTATTAGCAGACTATTATTTTTTTTTTTGCTGCAGACGATTATTCGCAGACGATTTTCTTGTAGATTCAAAAATAAAAATTCATGTCTTTCGAAAGACTTTGTAATTAAATGTCTATTTTCAGTTTATAGAAAATTTGAAAAAAACAACCATATATTAATTATAATATATTAACTTACTTATATATTAATTATATATATATATTAATTATAATGTTTTAAAAAGTTAGAAGTTACTATTTTCTGAAAACTGATATTTATACAACTGATAATTTAAATTGGTATGAAATTTATTCGAAATTGAATTTTATTTTAATTAGGAAATATACTATGTATAAAGATACAATATTAATAATATTTTGTAAATGCTTTATAATATAAAATTTTTTATATTTTTGAATTAATCTAATGAATACCTTAAGAATTCATTTTTTAAAAACTTAAATTTTTTAACTCTCATTTATATTTTTTAAAAATTCAATATATAAATTTTAATGATAATTCACTTGAATTCTTTTTACCATTATGGATATTGATAAATATAGATACATTAAAAATATAATTTTGTACTTGGTTTTATACAAATAGTTTGAAAAAAATAACGGAAACAGTTTGGAATAATTTTAGTTTTTAAAAAAAATATTTTATTCATTTCGGGAAATTTATAATTTTTTTATATAAGTAATGTAATTGACATTATTATTAAAGTGTCCAATACAACATGTATTTTATAAATATTTAAGAAAAATTATCCATTTTATAAAAACTTGTAAATTATTTATTGGATTTACAATTTTTTTATATCACATTTTTCAGGAAGATGTGTGGTATAATATTTATTATTTTGTGGCGTTTTGAAAAACTTTCTCTATACAAGAAAATAGTTTTTTTTGAAAAAGAGTTTTTGTCTTACAAAGTTTTTTTTCCTTGACTTAATACATTTTATGTGAAAAAAATTGCTGATAGATTGAGTTTTTTGCGTTAATTAAATATTAGCTGGTGAAAAAAATCAAGCAAAAAAACCCTTTTAAATAGCTTTCACAAAATTAATACTTTCTATCAATTATGTTAAATGACGCGAATATGTTTGCAAAATATTGCCACAAATGTTTTCAGAAACTTTGGAAAAAATGTTTTATTTTTTTAGTTTTAAAAATGATGTTCTGTATTATATATTGAAATGTAAATCCACATCTTTTTTTAAAGTACTTTTTAACAAAGTTTTATTGATATTTCAAAATGTTTAGTTCAGATTTTTAAAATGATATCAATGAAACCGTAATTGATATTTGCCGATGATTTTTTAAAGTTTTACGATAGGAGCTTTTTAAATTAGAAAACATTTTGAATTAATGGCAGTTTACAAAGAGATATTTTTTTATATCCAGTTGTGTGAAATTGTTTTGTAATTGATGTGATTTTACAACGCAAGTAACTTTAGATAATGGAAATCTTATACAAGAAGGAAATTATCATTGATTTTGTTTATTTCCAAAGGAAAGTTTTAATGAAAACTTTTGAAATTCTTTTATCCATTCAGGATAGGAACAGTATTAATTTTGAAATTAACCCTTTGCCCTCGATGGTGAATCATTGTGATGTTTTATTTATTTATTTTGTAATTTTGATTATTTAAAATACCTACAGAATGTGAAAAAGGCGGAGAAATTCAATTTCTCTCTTTCTCTCTCTCACGCACATACAAATTTGGAGCAATAAACAAGCCCTTGTATATTGAAAACTTTTGCATCGAATTACTACGAATCAAAGGGTTAATATATTTGAGTGAATCAGTGCTATCGAGCTGGAGAATTCTTTTTGTAGTTTCTGAATACTTTTTTGACACAAGCAGTACAGTAATAGGTGAACAATTGTTTTCCACAACACATTTTTGTCCCATCCTTTTTCTTCCAATAAGTTGAAAATTTGACAAAGTACCAATTTATTATTTTAATATCTTAAGATATGCTGCCTACACTTCTTTGATATAAATAAAAAAATTAATGAGTTTAGATTTAATATTCTTTAAAGGGGATTTTGTAAGAAATGATTCAAAATATTGGGTTTGTGTATAATTATCAGGTCTTTATCGTTGTGGTGGAAGACGATTCGGTTCTTTTTGTGCGATCTTTTCGTCTACATTGCTGCGTTTCTTCTGTCGAGTTGAACCAGATATACAACTGTGTTGGTGTTGAATTGTCGCTTGGCGTTTTAATGTGAATCTACCATTGTTGACGCTCTAAGTCACCGTTCCACCAATAGCGAATTCCATTCAAGATTATTTCTCAACGGATGATTCTAATTCAGTCCCACCAAACAGATCACATTATTTTCTTGAAGTGATTGTCCTTCGTTATTCTTTTTTGTGAGATTCCTGGCGAAACACAGACCTTCTTGATGTTGAGTTGTCACTTGGCCTTTTTATGTGAGTCTGCCATTGTTGATGCTCTAAGTCCCCGTTCCACCAATAGCGAATTCCATTAAAGATTATTTCTCAACGGATGATTCTACTTCTGTTCCACCAAACAGATCACATTATTTTCTGAAAGAGCATGTCCTTCGTTATCCTTTTTTGTGAAATTCCTGGTGAAATACAGACCTTATTTCTCTTGCGGCTTTTGAAGAGAGACCATGATTCGTCCTCAATGATAAGATCATTCGAAAACTGGATCCGCTCATTTCGTTGAAGCAGGTCGGTGAAAATTTTGTTCTGTTTTATCGTTGTTGCTGAGCTTGTAGGGACCCACTATATACATTTACAACTTTTTTTGGTGAAGGCGAAAGTTGGTTGAATTGTCCTCACTGAAATTGCCAGCCAGCATCCGAGATGTCAAGCTTTCATCCCCTTCCACGGTTGCCAAAAGTCCTTGACCTCGAAATCCGATGTTCGACCTCTTCCTGCCTTATCTTTCAAGCTGATGTCGACAAATTTGAAATGATCAAACCAGTCCCTGCATCCACTTTCTCTGATTGGGCATTCACCGAAAATTTCGAGGATCGGGATCGCCTGGTGGTAAGGTCTCGGCTTAGGGGCAGTAAGGTTTCAAGTTCGAGGCCCGATTCCACCGAAGAACCGACTTGTAAGGGGGTCAGTTGCACATTAAATCTGTCGTGGGCAAACGTCCTTCCGCTGTTGTAGTATGGTATGGAAAGGAGAGTGCCAGCTCAGGTGTCGTCCTTTTCATCTGACAGCGGTTAGAAATTACGATGTACGTCCCAAAATAGTCCTAGTGTTGTTTTACAACGGGACTAATCACTAAATTTCTTTGAGAACGCGAAATGACTGCTCTTCTTTCCATCCTTTCTCAAAGTCATACAAAATAATATGGCGCATATTATGATTATCGACACGCATTTTTTAAAAATAGATAGAAGAATGTTTTCATAAGTGTATAAAATATTATAAATTTTTACTAAGATATAAAAAGCCAAAGAAATACTTGATCACTATGCAGATACCTAATATTTAAAAATAATCGCATGCTTTTCTAGGCAATTGATAAGTATGATAATTGAAAAAAGTTGAAAAAATGTTTTGTCTCTTCGAACTATTCCGATTTTGAGAACGTTCACAAGTCGATAGTTTTAGATTTTTAGATATCTCTAAGTTTTATCTAGTGTAGCCACAGAGAGACATAAACCAAACATCTGGGATGAACTGAAAGAGGGAATCGTTGCGAGTTCGGTATGCTTTACTGTTAAGCATTGGGTATGACGTCGATTTCTAATGACTTCCATTATGAACAGTACATGCGTCAACCTCTCACAGATATAAAATTGTGACGCGTCAATGCAGATAAGCACAGACGCCAATATCACCGTATCAGAACCCACTCCAGACATGTTTATCAACTTCATTATATATCATCGTTCAATCTAACCTAACCCTTCGCAGTCCGAAAAATAGTTAGATGCAAAATTATTCACCTAATACAAAGATGTGTTTATCGCTATGAAAAATAAATATACATAATTCTTTTAAGTTAAATTTCTTTGAAAATTTAATCCACATCTCTTAACTATTATGTAGACGTTTTTAACAATTAAATTTGAAAAATAAATAAATAAAACGTCAAAATGATGCACAATCTTGAACGGTGAGTCAGAGGCAACATTGGAGTGCGAAGGGTTTAAAAAATGTCTAGCTTATTTTCTATGAGCCAGATTCGAAACTCAATTCGTCTAAAGATCAATTATGTATGCTGGACTGGGTTACGTTACGTCTTCCTCTCGTTGGTGTTTACGGCAGTTTGGAGAAAGGTGCCAATTCAGGTTTTGCCTTCGTCATCTGATCAGGATTCAAAATGCAAGATCTGTCCCAAAATAACCCTAATATTAATTTCATTTCTGATATTAAAATAACTGAAATAAAAATATATTATAGATAGCGGATAACACGATTTTAAACGGTGATTAAATTACTGTAACCAAGTAACCATTTTTTAGATTTGCACAATACAATATTTGATATATGACTCATTCATAAGTCAGGTTTGTCTAGAAGTAAATTTATAAAAAAGGAAACTAGATGTCCTTTTGTATGGAATTCAATGATATGCAATTCTATAGTTATAAAGTTAATCAATCATTTTATATCAAAATGTGTCAGGTCAAAATTCGCATAGAATTGCACGTGAACTATAAAAAATATATTGCAGTGTGAACAACAGATATTTTATGATGAACATCTCTCTCTGCAAAAGATGAGCGCTTATATATCCTTCGATACAAATTTACAATTCTGACTATGTTTTTGATATTTTTTATTTGTCCTTGAAAACAAGATTAAAGTTAGTGTCAATATTTCGAAGTTCAAAATTTAATTAAAAAATGTTTTGGTTTTCTTTAGCTGCATTTTCTGAAAACGTTATCGCAAAAGTTAAAACTTAAAAAATTACATTTTAAATGGTAGAAATTTCATTTCCAAACAATTGTTTAAAGTTTTTACAGTTTACTTAACATAATCCGTATAAATATTTTTATACCTGTAAAAAATTGGAATTCATTATCTTTCCTTAGACTGCTATTCATCAAAATCAATAATCATGTGTTTTTATCAATGTCCAATAAAAAACAACTACAACACTTTCTTTGGACATAAATTCCAAAATATAATTTTACTCCCGTTTTAATTTCGTAATAAATATACTATTTAATTTGCCGTTGCAGTAATTTGTAGCAAATTTAGCTTAGTTATATTAACATTACAAAGTAAAGCAATACTAAGCTATTTTGGAGGTAGACCTCGTGATTTTGAACCATGGTTAAATGACGAGGACGCCGCTTGAGCTTGAACCCCACTCTACCCCTCACATCAGTGGGTGGAAGTTTGACACTGAATAATTGAACGTGCAGAAGACCCCTTTAAACGAAGATTCATCGGTAGAATCGGGTTTCGAACCAGGACTCTACATTTCATGAGCCAAGACCTTGTCACCGGGGCCTGTAATTTATAGCAAATTGAAAACATTAAATCACATTTTCAAACTTATGGCATAACAAAGTGAAATTTTAAATTGTAATCAAATTCCATATTAGTAATCAAATACTGGGGAAAATTAATTTGCGAAGCAAACAAGTAGATCACCAAAAGTCACTTATGAATATATGAAAACAAAATATTTTTTTTGATTACACGCAATATGAGAAAAAGGTTCCAACTTTTATCTATTAATCGTCTGTTTAATTATTCGATGTTTGTAATAACACTTCTTAAATTGGGAGTTACTTTGGAGCAAGAAAGGGCAAAGGATCTCTTAAGGATTACTGACTAATTTGATTGTATCAACATCCTGTTGCTGTGCAATCTGATTTTGTAAAATTTATATCGATGCAATTGAATTTTGGAGAATTACGTTCACCGTATACTTGAAAATCAATATATATCGCTCTGATCTAGTTTGAAATGTTTTCTTTTATGCCTTCAATAAAAATGCTATTTTTTTCAGCAAAACGATAACTGTTTTACATCTTATTTCCTCAATTTAACTATCGTTTCTTTTATAATGTTAGAACATGATGTTTTAGTTGGATTTTTTCCCCGAATAATTGAAGGCAACGAATAATTGAAGCTTGAAATCAAGTAGGCAATGAACAAAGCATAAATGGCATTACTCATCAACATCTTTTAATCGCATATATTTTTATCTGCTTTTACCGGTATTGGATTATTATAATAGATGCCCCTTTTAAAGCAGAGGCGTTTTTAAAAGGAGGTTGATTTGCTTTTACCAGAATTGCTTTATTATTACGCATGCTTCTTTGACAGGAGATGCGTTTTTAAAAGGTTAACGCAGAACTATGACATCATAAATGTTATTTCATCTCAAAACCGGTCGAGCTCCAAAACTTTGTTTGCCAGCTAGAAAAATTGAAAATGAAAGTAAAAAAAATTATCATTATATATATAGAGAGAGGAATAAAGACCTACAGAGAAGTAACGTGATTGTTTCAAACCGGTTTAAACTGGTTAATGACTTAAATTAATTAAGATAAATGATGACTTAAAAATAATAATGTTCTCACATGATAACTTGAAATTTGCGATCTTAGATTTCATTGTCATTTTATAATTGTTTGTTTTTTCAGTTTCCTTTACTTAATTGAGATAAACCAGAGTGGTGTCTCCAAAACTTACTTGTAATTGAGATAAACCAGAGTGGTGTCTCCAAAACTTACTTGTATACTATCTAGTAATGGTGTTATACCAAAGACGTCTTCCATGCTATCGGCTTTCAATAATGGCGAAATGTTAACTTTCAATCGAAATATAATCTGAATTTAGCACTTTTATTTAATCTGACTTGCTGTCCTTGGCGAGTTCTTTGGCGTTTAATCTCGGATTTGCCGTTAATAGTACCTGTGACGCTAGCTTCATAAGTCAGATAACATCCATGATACCGAAGTCGACTTTTGTATTAAGGTCATCTTATTCCGCTACTGGCCCTAGCGTCGCAGGCTCGTATCGGCGCTTTCAATCGGTACATTGATGACCTTTTCTACGCAACCTTCTGCAACAGTCGTGGCGCCATCTACTCGCCGCAAAAACAAAGTCGCCAAATTCACTTGACGCAAGCAAAAACAAAGTCGCCAGACACACTTGACGCAAGCAAGCAAAGAAAAGTCGTCAGACTCACTTGACGCAAGCAGTAACTCGCCATAACACTTGGTGCTATAAAAATCGTTCGTACCTCTGTCGACTCACTGGTGGGGGAGTACTGTGACGCTAGCTTCATAAGCCAGATAGTATCTACAATACCGAAGTCAACTTTTGTATTATGGTCATGTTACTCGGCAACTGGTCCTAGCGTCGCAGATTTGTATCATTACCTTCACACAGTACATATCTGAAAATAGATTTGAATTACAAAATCAGAATTATTATTTTCACATGTTTCCGAATGCTCAGATAGTCAATTCATTATTAGTTCTGACTCAAAATTCTACAAGTGTCAACATAATAACATTAAATAGAAGATTAGCAGAAAATAGAAATATCAAGAAAAAAAACTTATTATCAAAAATCATAATGGAAAGCAGAAATGTAATGAAAAATTCCCAATTCAATTACGGAACCTATATCCATTATGAAACATGTGATTTTATATTTCCCATTTAAAATGCTATAAAAGCATTCTTCATTTTATAAAAAAGCGTTTCTTAGGTGAATTTTCTTTACTTCTACTCATTTTAAGTGTATAAAGGTACCGAAAAAAATCTTAGCAAATATATTGAAAATGTGATTTACGAGAAAGTTAAGAAAAAAGAACTCAAACTGTCTGAGCAAAACAGGAGTTATATGAATGGATATAATTTTTCAAACTTCCCAAAGTTCTTGTCCATATAGATTTTGTTTACTCTGAAATATCCGGTTCGCAGAGCGGCCCCGGCGCAATATTTTAGAGATTCGAACGGAAATAGTCTGCAGAGGATGTGCATCTTGAGAAAAACAGTGCGTCCCGTGTTTTGCTTGATTTTTGAAACAAAAACAAAAAATAATTTGTGAAATCAGACGTGGAAGGATACTCATAAAACTAAGGGAGAAACAATCTTAGTAGTATTATGGGTTTGAATTACCCAATGGAAGAGAGTTATGTATTTTTGAAAACTCCATATCACGAATAAAAGGCCTTATTCCAATTCCAGACGCAATCAAATGGAAAAAATAGACGCTTTCCGATACGAATTTTCCGGTTTTTACCGAAAGTATCAAATAACAACTATATATTTTGAAGAAGAATTACAAAGAGAGTATATTTTGATTGCTAAAGGTTGTCCCAAAATTAACCCAAGATTAGAATTTGCCACCAGTAAAATGTTGGAAACACTATTAAAATAACCATTTTACAATTGATTGTTTAGGGATAGTAAAAAGGAAGAACTGGCGTATTGGCACAGGGGTAACGTGTCTCCTCGGAGAGCTGGGCGTCCCGGGTTCGAGTCTCGTTTCAGGCATGGTTTTTCTTCCGTGTTCTATCTGTAAGGTATATGAATATGCCCCCCTCCTCTTCAACAAAAAGGGGCTGTGCAAGTCACTATGATGAGTGAGTAGATAAGTCGTACTCTTGGCCCTAATTGGCGCTATTTTAAAACAAGCGACGCTCTATTAGGTTTAAAACTAGCTCTTTGCGAAGCTAGTCCATGACAAGTGCCATTAATAACAACAACAAAAAGTAAGCATCACAGAATAGAGCAAAATGTTAAGGTATGATTTTAATTAAATAAAAACACTTTTTTTTCTTTAAATTATTATATTTTTATTGAAGTATGTTGTTGTTACTTATAGCCCTTGCCATGGACAAGCCCCCCCGCTAATGCAGCAGCAGATTTATGCCGAAAGGAGCGTCTCTTGTTTCTGAAGCAGCGCCAACTAGGGATAAGAGTACGACTTAGCTACACGCTCGTCACATTTGCTTGCACAGCCCCTTTTTACAGGGGGCACAGCCACACATCTCACAGAGAGTACACAGAAGAACCGATGCAGCACGAAGAAGATGAGCTACCTCTGTGCCAGAAAGCCGGCATTGAAGTATAAAGTATACAGGATAAAATTATGTTTGGAATATCACACAGAAAAAATTGCCTCCAAGGCCTTTTTTGGCACATCTGAACCACTCTGTCGAAAAATTATATGACCATTTTGCATAAATGCGGCAGAATTTCGTTGATGCAGAGCCGAATTTTTTTCAATGCACGCGTGCTTTTGGAATTGTTGGCAAAGGCATTTGACTTCAAATAATCCCATAAAGAGAAATCCAGTGGTGATAAATCAGACAATGTAGGAGCCAATTCACAAATTTTTAAAAGGTGGCAGCAAGATTTCCAATTTTTGTGGAATATTGTTGAAAAAAGAAAACACGTAACGCTTCGTTCTATCTGCAACGCTCCATTTTTACTAAGCCTAAACTATTTTTAAATAGCTTATCCAACACTTTTCTGTTCGAATGTCAGCATATTAAAATCTTGTGTTAATTTTGGGATTTCGTTTGTTTCTGAAGGATAGGTATGATGAAAGTAAGTGTTACATTTTATTAGGATATGAAAGGATAATTATGAAGAATGCTATGTAATGGACTCCTGTACAAAGCGATAGATATTGTTATAAATTTGCAATGCCGGTTTTCTGGCACAGAGGTAGCGCGTCTTCCTCGTGTTCTGGGAGTCCCGGATTCGAGTCCTGGTTCGGGCATGGTTGTTCTTCTGTGTGCTATCTGTGAGATGTGTGAATGTGCCTCCCTGTAAAAAGGGGCTGTGCAAACAAATATGATGAGTGTGTAGCTAACTCGTACTCTTGGCCCTCGTTGGTGCTACTTCAAAAACAAGAGGCGCTCCTTTCGGCTTAAATCTGCTGCTGTCACTGCAGGGAACTTGTCCATGGCAAGTGCCATAAGTAACAACAACAACAAACTTGCAATATTGTCTACTAATAAGGAAGAAAGATTCAGATATTATTATTAGGTGCAGGTCAATGAGCATTGACATTAACTACAAAAATGAATGTTCTGGAAAATAAAAGAATTTTGGCGATGCTTTAAGAATTTGGCGAGCACCGTTAAAGAAATTATATGCTATTAATCATGTCATGGAGCCTATGTAAGGGAAGTTTCAATGTAGAAAAGCGAGACAGATTTAGATATGTTAATAGATGTTAAAGAACGTCTTTCTGGCTCAGAGGTAGCGCGTCTTCTTTGTGTTCTGTGAGTCCCGGTTCAGGCATACTTGTTCTTCTGTGTTCTATCTGTGAGATGTGTGAATTTGCCCCCCCCCCCCCTGTAAAAAGGGGCCGTGCAAGCATGTATGTGTGTGTTTCATCCTCATATGAGCTTGAAGTCAGACTTCTTCCTTTGGGTACTCAGGGGTTCGTACCCTCAGACGCTACTTCACCCCTCTTTCCGCGGTAAAAAGCGGACACGACATCATCATCATCATCACCAATGGATGCTAAATCAGTTATTGTCTTCCAGTCTTTATAAATGTATCCCTTTCCCGAAAAAAACTCGCTAAGCATCACATAATAAATTAATTTAAAATGACAAGTCCCTGTCGAAGATTATTTTTTTGTAATTATTGTACGCCATTGCCTGTCAAGGCGTTCTATGGGATAACAAGTTTATTAGAGAATATACGAGGAAGTTTTAGGGAGACTACTTCTTCTAGTTTGTAAAGTCGAAGCAACAAATATCAACCAATCTTCTGTGAACAACACTATGCATGAATGAATTTAAAAAAAACTTACATGCTTTCCAAAAACTCAATTCTTAGATCCAGTATGTTCTGAAATGTAGCCATTTTTAAATCGTTGAAGCCTTAAAGTCAAATTTTTGAGCGATTATAATATTTTCTACCATTGTACATTTCGAAAAGACGAAAGTAGAAAATATTTTCTGGTATATAAAAAGGAATACATCATATTCATCAAAACTTGAAAATAGAATCTTTTGAGGATTTCGATATTTTTTGAATGTTAAAAAAATCTTTCCGGATATAGATTGTGTTTCATACAGGAAACCAGGAATGGCCCAAAATATTCGAAATCAAAACTGCAAAAAGGATATGATTTCGACAGCTATTTTATATGCGCATATTGCAATAGCAAATATCAGATTTGTTTCACAATACTTTATAGAAACATGAAATCTATGAAGAATATGTTCTTGTGTAGAAGTAAGCACGAATTTCCAAATTAACACTAAATCTACCGGCGATTCATCTATCCATTGGAATTGCCGTTGGAAATGGGTCATTTGACCCGCTCGTGGTAACTTTAGTGTTAAAAAATATGGTATATCAATAATTAGGAAGAAAATAGCATAAATTGATGAATACGTCTTGTTCAAACGGGAAAACATTTAGACATGGTCAGAACCCAAATGTTATATTGAATGAAAAAAAGATAAATAAAATTTATCAACGTGAAAGATGCCCAAATATGTTATCGTTGCTGCTTATCCCTCTTGGATTGAACACCAACTCAAACCAAGTTCAATCGATTGGGAGAGAGGGGTGTAGTAACTTCTGTGGGTAAAGACCCCTGAGCACACGAGGGCAGAAGTCTGATTTCAGCTCATATGAAGATGGCATTCACACTCTTGCTTGCACAACCCCTATGTATAGGAGGGAAGGGGCTATTTCATACACCTCAAAGATAGAATACAGGTAGAGAACAACCCTGTTCAAACCAGGACTTGACCCCTTGACGAGTAAATCACGGGGAAGACGTTCTATCCATAGACCAGAACCCTGTCACGTTGTGCAAATATGTGTGTATACGAGAAAATTTCGGGGAGACTACACTCTCTATTTTATTCATATAAAAGAAATACTGTAATAATATTTACGAATACTGTACTGTAATAAGTACTGAGAGGGTTGCAATAGCTTTTGAGGATAAAGACCCCCTGAGCACTCGTCGACAGAAATCTGACTTCAACTCATATGAAGATGAAACTCACACACTCGCTTCAAAACCTCTTTGTATAAGAGGGGCCCTTTCGTATACCTCACAGATAGAATACAGGTTAAAAACAACGCTGTCGCAGCCAGGACTCGACCCCGTGACACTCAAATCATGGGGAAGACGCTCTATTCATAGACCAGGATACGTCATCACTATGTGCAAATGTTATGTGAATTATACGAGAAAATTTCGGGGAAGCTATTTTATTTTTTAGTATAGAAAAAATACTGTAATAATATTTGTGTTCAAAAATACTGCACTGTAATAAGTACTGAGAGATTTCTATTAGCTTCTGAGGGTGTGGACCCCTAAACCAGAGGGCAGAAGTCTGATTTTTTAGTTCATAAGAAGATGACACTTACTCACTCGTTTGCTTGCACAACCCCTTTGTATAGGAGGGAAGGGACTCTTTCACATACCTCAAAGATATAATACAGATAAAGAACTACCCTGTCCGAACCAGGACTCGACCCCGTGACACTCAAATCACGGGA